>CAJNDS010000342.1:0-72500 GCA_905221605.1 Symbiodinium natans
GAGGGCTTCGGCTTCCTCGCTATGGTACAGAACTGAGTTTACAGATGCTGCCTCACGCCAGCGCTAGCAGCCAGTCAGCTCCTTAGTGCATGCCCCTAGCATCTTGTTCATCTTGTGGTCACCTTTTGCTTCGGTGCAACTACGCCACCTGCTGAGCACAGGTTGGGTGCAGTTGCACGTATGAACTGTCTCAGCCTCGAACGGCGTACCGAACGGCGTACCCATGGTACTCATCTTCCACTGGCACCTTTGCAGACGAACCCTTACTCGAAGCAGTGGGACAGCTATGACTGGAAGCATGCACCAGTCTTCGACATGCATGCCCGGAAAAACTCCACGCTGAAGGAGGACCAGAGGTGCTAAGCTTGCTACCGCGGTTATCCAGATCTGCCCTCGCGGAATGAGCCTGTCGCCACAAGTACCATTCAGACCGTGCTTTGGCCGACCACAGCTGCCCGAACTGAGTGGCTTGCGGGAAGCTCTTGGGAAAGCAGTTGGCATCCCACTGAAGAACTTGCTGAGGACCCCTGACCTTTTCGCTGTCCTGGCGATGCATTTTACTGCACTTCACTCCGTGCATCTCTGGAAGACATGATAAGACATGCAGCAAGTCGCAGCTTGACCCTTGACCGAAAGTGCCGGGACAGCAGTCCAGAGCAGTGGCTTTGATTTTAGGCCTCCGCAGGCTCCGCCATTTCGGCGTTGGACTCGATCAGCTTCAAGGCCGCCTCGGCAGCCCTCTTTACACGTGGGTCCGGATCGGATCTCGCAACGCGCCGGAGGAGGAGCTGCACCCCACCGGTCGCCTTGGCCCCACACCTTCCAAGAGCCTCTGCAACTGCTCGGCGGACGTTCCACTCATCGTCCGCCAAGGCCATACTTAGGCGATGCACCACCTCGGTCATGTCGGATATGGCCTTGCTTTTGGCCAGCTTTCCCAATGTCTGCGCAGCTGCCCCGCGGGCGTCCTCTTCTTCGTCTTCCAAGACCAAGAGAAGGGCCTCCAGGGCAGATGCCGAGGCCGCGCCGATGTTGCCCAGAGCCTCGGCCGCACCCCAGCGAACCCCGCCGTCATCGTCCTCAAGGAGAGCTGAGAGGCAGGGAGACTTGTTGAGAGGGATTGTGAGGTGCTTCCGTCTGAGATACTGCTTTAAGATGTCTTAGAAGATGCCTCAACTGATGCGTCAGAACAGCCTGAACACTCCTTCCTTCCGTTCTCCGGGTCCTCCAGAAGCTGGCTCAGAACCTCCACGGCCGTGTCATCGCACACGTGCCCGACAGCCCGCGCTGCGGCGCAGCGCACGTCGGGGTCGTCATCATCGAGGCAACGCAGCAAGTCGGCGGAGGCCGCACCGGCCTCCTTTCCGAGCTTCGCCAGCTCATCCGCGGCCTTCCACCGGTCTCGTGGCTTAGAACTGCTCAGCTGCTGCACCTGAAGGGAGCACCGAGACTCTGCAAAACGGACACGGACCACATAGGACTCATCGGCAATCCCTGGAGCTTCCCCGGAGCTTCCCTCTGAGCGCGGCACCAGGGCAGTTACATCTGCGTCCCGAGTTGAAGGCACCATGATTGCCGGAGATTGTGGGGCTTGAGCCCAGCTGCCACTGTCATCAGCCATGGATCCGTCTTGGACATGCTTCGACCCATGGAGAATTTTTCAGATGACGTTCGAGGCTTCCCGGCCTTCAACAGGTCCTTGACGGCTTGAGAGGAAATCTCCACCCGCGCCTAGGCGAAGGCGAAAAAAAGTAGCCGACATCAATACCATTCGCCCTTGGGGGAGTTTGGCCGCTACAGCACGGACTTTTTGAGATCACTGCTAGCTCTTGGGCACCCATGACCTGCAGCAAGGACTTCACAGGGATACAGGGATTTGGAGATGAAGTATCACAAGGCTGCATCCTCTGCGCGTGCCTTCTGATTCTGAACGAAGAGGAAAAGTTTCTCTTCGTCGTCGTCCTGCACAGGGCTGATCAGCAACATCGTGAGATGGGGGGGGCAGCTGCGACAGCTATGTGGTACAGAGGAAATCCGTAAACTAGCACACAAGCACGTCATGCCGTGGCTCTTCTTGATTTCTTGCTGTGGGCGATTCGAGCGCACTGCAGGATCAGCTGCTTCGGTCTACGCTGACCAGCTATTTCTTCTGCACATGCGCACATGCTCGCATGTGCGATCGCACATCTCCGTGCTTTGCAAGATCTTTAAACCTTAATCTGTACAATGCTGCGAGCTTCAGCTGCTTGGCTTCAGAGACAGGCCAACGAGCTTGACCTGTGCCCAGGGTGCTCTACAAGGAGAACAGTGAATCCATGAAATCGCGACGAACTGTTGCTTTGAACTTGAGTCTTCAATTGGGGCATCAGTACTAGGGATAGCTAGGGGGAAAAGGTCTTGGACGGCTTGCGGTTAATGGCTCAAAGTGGTCCTGCTTCAGTGGCAGCTTCAAGGCGTTGGCCAGCTGCTGGCGTCGCGCAAGCACTTTGGCGTCCTCCTACAGCACAACCCGACCAGAGTGTTCCACAAACTGCTTTTTTAGAGTCTTTTGTACCAGAGCCTACACTGCGAAGATGGAGAGAAAGGCAGAGATGCTGCCATAACACCCGTCACACTCTCTTCTTCTCAGCGAACAGATTGGTCCTGCGCCTTCGCCGAAAGTTCTCGAACACTGGTGTCATAAAGCAAGCCACCTCCCAGTATTGAGCTGAAGGCATTGGATAAGCTGAAGCGGAAAGTGACAAGTTTGCAGGCGACGCTGTAACAGAACAGCGCCCCGGACACAGCTCCGAAATTGCGAATGGCACGCTCTGAGACTGCTCGGTGAGTTCGGTGGTATTGAAAGAAAGCACAGACAGCATGACTGCATTGCCAGCACCTATCACCGAGGCAGCGCCATCTGACTGCAAGAAGACCAGCGAAGGCTTCTCCTCTGGAATCGAGCCGACATGCCCCCGGCAGAAGCCCCAAAAAACCCAAGAAGTTTCTGTACCCGAGATGCAAAGGCACAACCAGCCTCGAGCGCAGGCTTCGCCGCAACCACGGAGGCTTTTGGCATGGCGTGTAACTCTGAGGGGCTACTCTTGATTCTAGATCGCTGCACTCGGATGCACTGGCGACAACACCTGGGTCATTGTAAACCTGGCAGCTCCTCATGATGAAAGCGACATTTTGAGCAGAACTGAAAGCCGGCGGCCGCGCTGCATGCTGCGCACCCCTCTGTTCGCCACAGGAATACGCTGGTATTCCGTCCTCATCAAAGTTGAGCTGCATGGACTCCTTCAGAATGCAGTCGCTCCCGGCATTGTTGTGCACCTGGGTACGAAGCAGACTCACCGAGCAGAGCTGGAGTATGACACAGCGCCCTACCCGTGTGCGCATCGTTTCGTTGTAGCCCATGAAGGCCTCGATGAAGACCTGGCACTCAACAAGTGATGCTGCACCTTTAGGATTTCCGTTTCGAGCTCTGAGGCGGCTACATGGTTGGCGTGGAAAAGGTCGGAAGACGTCAAGTCTTCCACTTTCCAGATCAGCAACTGGCAGGGGCACAGAGGGTCAGCCTGCGTAACATGTAAATCTCTGCAGCCTTTTAATTCTTGCCTACCGCAGAACATCAAGAAGGCCTCGATAGGCCTAAAGCGAGCTGTGCTCCAGCAGTTCAAGCAGTCCTTCGCCTTGGGACGACGCCGATTCAGGTGGAGGTCAGGGGGTACGAGATGACAGCGAGAGGGGATGAAGTTTGCAGCTGACCCCTCTTTGCAATAGCCTCTCATGCCCTTGCTCGCAGGAGACCCGATCTGCGTTTGGGACCCTCGTGGGGCTCTTGCTCTGGTTCTTGATTGCTCTGTCTCTTCAGTTGCAAGAGGGCTCACGGGTAAACCCCTCCACCCAACCCCACAACCTAACCTACAAGCCCTAGACCCCTGAACCTTCCAATTCCAGCGCAGCCACAACCGACCTTTCAAGACCAACAACCCCACAACTCGCAGCACCGCTCCACCTTGCAGTTGAAGATCTGCTTGTGATCAAGACCCAGTATGAGAGCGATTCTCTCCTTGAAAGCAACCTGCGGCAGGGCAAAAGCCTAGAGAAGCGCCTCTTTAGTGCTCGTAACAGTGGCTCATCTCAGCAAAGCGCTGGCAAGGGGGCACTTCCTTTTTTTCCTTTAGCCGGCAGCTTTCATCAGCTGCTTGCCAGTAGCAGTCTTCTCATGTTGGGTCAGAGCTCGATGCAGCCTCGGTGGTTGGGCTCTTTCAGCGTGGGCGTCGGTACCTTCTTGTCCTCAGTCATGCAATGAGCTGGACAACCTGAAACTGTCCATTTTGCTTTGTCTTCCTTCCAAGTTGTCATGCTTGACCCTTTCATGGAAGGGCGTTCCCTACGCTTCTGTCCTTTAGAGTCACTTGAAGGCCCCATGTGTCTTCAACCCGGAAAAAAAAAACGAGGTTTGCAGCTTTGGACTCTTGAGTCTGCGTATGTCTGTGCAAAACGAGCCCCACAGTTCCACTGTTCTGCACACATATGGCAGAGTCTGCTTCAAGGCAGCTTTCCTCACTGCATGTACCTTCACCGCCAAGAGGCTCCCAACCTCAGCAAAACAAGGCTGCAGCCGAGCGCAGCCAGAGACAGGACAACGTCCAGGCCTCGCAGAAGCTGCAGAAGCCCCGGAGAACAAGTCTCCATACGCCCTTGTGTGTCAGACGGCTGCAACCTAAATCTCTGCAGCCTGAATGCTACCCGGTCCGTCCTCCACGGTAAGGTCCCTTGTTGGACTTCCTTAGACTACCTCGTCCTTGAGGTAGCTCAATGACTAGGCTCAACCTCGAAGCCTCGTAAACCCCTCCCCTCGAAAGCCCTCAAAGCCCTAAACCCCCAAATCCTAAACCCTAAACCCCAAACCCTAAACCCTAAACCCTCAACCCTCAACCCTCAACCCTCAACCCTCAACCCTCAACCCTCAACCCTCAACCCTAACCCTAAACCCTACACGCTAAACCCTAAACCCTGTCCGAGGAAGGATGCGGCCGGCGCCTCCGTGGCTCTCTTGCGCTGATGGCGTCGGCTCCGCCTCTGGCGGACTGAGGCCCTCCTGGAAGACAGGAGCCTTAAAGTTTTCAGGTTTTAGGGATTTCTTAAATTTTAGGGTTTTAGGTTTGTTTTAGGTTTTAGGGTTTTAAGGTTTGTAGGGTTTTAAGGTTTTTAGGGTTTTACGGATTTAGGGTTTTAAGGTTTCAGGGTTTTAAGGTTTTAGGGTTTTAAGGTTTTAGGGTTTTAAGGTTTTAGGACTTTTGGGGTTGAGGCTTCCGGGTCGGGTTTCGGGTTTAGGGCTTTGGGTCTTGGGTTCAAGGCGACGGGCATAGGGCTTGGGTTGAGGGTTCAGGTTTAAGCCCGGTGCAAAATCCGGTCCTGTAGCCAGGGTAGGAGCCTCTGCTTCATTCGCTTCGGATTCAAGCTGACTTGGCGGATCTGCCGCCCATCCTGGCAGACGTTTGGGTTTAGGGTTTAGGGTTTAGGGCTTAGGGCTTATGGTTTAGGGTTGGGCTTAGGGTTGAGGGATTTCCAACTGCCTGGGGCCTGCTGCCTTACTCGGCCGAGCACGCCCGCATTCGTAGCGATCGCTTTTGGAGCTTAGCTTGCCCCTTTTCCTGGTGTTCCTTTTCCAGTTCAGGACAGCCCACTCCTCACTTGTTCGGCTTAGGGCTACCCTCCTCTCCACTCTCCATGCAAGGCATTTAGCTGCAGAGCCTGTGGTTCAGCTGCCCGACCTCTTAACGGGGCGTGTACCCAACAACCATGATTTCCTTCCAGAACCATGGATCAGGTTTCTGAACCCACCACAAAGGACTGCTAAAACAGGCGGAGCTCTCGTGCCCCGATGTTTTCAGGGCTGGCACGGCTTGAAGCAGGGCCGGATGAAGAAAGAGCTTTTGAAACCGGTTCGAATCGTCAACACTGCCCTTAAACCCTCAGCTTGACCCTAAAAACTCGACCCCAATACGTCCCGCACCCTGAGAGCAGACATCGTCCTTGTACTGGGCGATAGTTGGATACATCTTCACCTGCTCCGTGTTGCAAAGTACCTGCACAGTCTGATGCTTGGCCCCGGCCAGTGAGGGCCCACATGCGCTGTGACGATAATTCTGGGGCAGAAAAACCTTGAACAGATGGGCCTTCTCCGTCGCGCAATCAACGATTGCAAAACGGACCTCGCACAAAAACACGCTGAATCGAACGCCACACGTCGTAGGGGATGGGAGGTGTCAGGTGCGGGGGGGCCATGAGGGCCAGGTCACAGCAGCTGTGAAATGCCCGGTGTTGAGCTTTTTCTGCCATTCCGCAGCTTGCCTTACACCACGGCCATTGCGCAAGGTCTGATCGCCACAATGAAACTTGCCACTCCCCCTAAACCCTAAACCCTAAACCCTAAACCCTAAACCCTAAACCCCAAACCCTAAACCCTAAACCCTCGGTTGATCTGAGGTGCTCGGAGATGAGGAGCTCGAGATGATGGCAAGGCTCCCACCAGGAGGGGCAGAAAGCCACAATCCACTGCTCGGCACCACCTCAGTGGGTGATAGCTGCTTCTGGGTCTCAGAAACATTCCCGAAAGCCAATCACGTGCATCATAATTCTTGTATTACAGATATCACGAGCTCTCTCCAAGGCTTAACCCTCAGCATCCCTCAACAACAGCCTCCATCAGCTGTCCCCGCAGTGCCCTGGAAGAGGATGCTGTTCAGCTGAGCCAGTTGCCTGCAAGTACCAGTGAGCGCGGCCCGATGCAAACAGAAGCACTGCAAGAAAATGGAACCTCATAAACAAATAACAATAATAATAATGATGATGATGATGATAACAATAGTAATAGTAAATAATAGTAAAAGTAGTAATAACAATAGTAACACAAGCCACCCGAACATTTCATGCAGTCTTGTCTGGCGCATCCAAAGAAAGACAAGTGAATGCAAGGAGTTCATCTGCAAGCTGCGGGGAGGACGGCCAGCTGATAGTGATAAGTGATATTTCATACAATGTGCGTGAGGTAAGCTGTTGTGAAACCCAACATCTTCTATGCCAAGCAAGGACCTGGGCTACTCCGCAGGCCTTCCCATGTAGTGCTCACTGAAGCCTGTCAATTCCTCCGGTGATGTCCAGCTGTCACCGATCACCGGCGCCTTTCAAAATTCTGCGCATCATGCGGGGCCACCCACTATCATGTGGAGTGAAACTGTGCGCCATTTTGCCAGTGTCTTCGCCTCTCTGGCTGTGGCAACCGCGAGGCAAGCGAAGGAGAAGATCCAGGATGTCATGGCGAGTTCTGAGACGGTACGAGAACACGAAGCGAAGAGAGCGTAGAGGCCTCTCCGATGCTACAATTGGGGGGCAGACCGCTGAAAGAAGCTGCGCAGCAACCACGGCAACAACAATCGTTATTAACAATAGCAGCAGCATGAGAAGCAACAAGAGATCCGGTACTGTTGTCATGTAATGGTAGTCATCGGCACTATGTGCCGTCAATAACCGTCATTAGCAATAGCCATAGCAGTGTATACACTGCAATCGTAGCAGCACTCGTACTCGCAACAGTAAGTTAGAGATAGCCGTAGCCACAGCATGATAGTCATAGTCATCGTCAGAACCACAAGCATACCAACCTGGACAGTAATAGCAATAGAAACAGCAATGGCGATACGACAGGTCATGGTACTGGTACAAGGTACATGGTCATACAATGAAAATGGTTCTCGTCATAGTTATACATCATCATCGCCATCATCGTCGTTATCGTCATCATCATCGTCGTCGTCGCCAACCTCATCATCATCATGATTCCGATTGTGATTGCATTGCACGCCACAAGCACTCGGCAACATGCATCTCCTCCTCTAATCTCCATATGCAACGAAGACGGGGGAGGGGGAGGGCGGGGGGGGCACCACAATGCCAAAGGCAATGATCATCGCCTGGCCGCACAGAGATGGAGAATCATGGAGCTAGCACGGAAGATTTTTCCAGGAACTTCCCTGTTGCACAAGCACGCCGTGGAAGCCAAAGATGTAGCCTCGGATAGGCGTATCTGAGGGCTTTTCGTGCTGTGACCCATGCAAGAAGCACGGAATTTCTGGCCAAAGAGCCCACTTCAGCACGTGGCCGAACGTCCAACCAACGGCTTTTCCGAGTACCTTGAAGCTGCCAGCTTGGTCCGCAGGACTTGGGGCTTTGGGGCTTTGGGGCTTTGGGGCTTTGGGGGATCGAAAAGCAGCACAGGCCTCAAAGCACATGCCGAGCCCCCACTGGGGCCATGGCGGCTAGATACTGCGGGAAGGTCCAGTCTGGCAGCCACTGGATTACCTTGACTTCGGTGCCGAGCTAAGCAGTCATCGAAGCGATGGCGAACAGCAGCAAGACAACGGCGCTTTCATGCATAGCATCAGCGCGCATCCAGACTGGGTGGCGTACCAGGTACATGAGCAAGACATTGAAGCAGGTCATGAAGGTGTAGAAGTGCTGCCAGGGCCCCATCTTTCACTACACATGGACCGTGTTGCCAGAGATCGAGCGGTCAAGTGCTGTCGCACGTTTCTCATATTCCAAGTCGCGACCCTCAGGGACGATGCACTTGGAGGAACTTTGCCCTTTGTCATTCAGAGGGGTGGCCTGCAATGAGAAGACTCCAAAAAGGGACTAAAGACAGGCTTGTGCCAAGTATATGCTATGCACCACAGAGCACCACAGTGGGAGGCGCGCCCTCACACTGGATTCCAGCAAACTAAGCAGGACCCCGGGTCTCCTTGCCTGCGGAAGCACAAGTCCTTGAATTGCGGGTGCCGCTCAGCTGGAGAGGAATTTCGAACTTTGCAACTAGGGAGGGTTTAAAAATGGCCTGTGTGCCAGGGCCTTTGGGCCTTTCTGCCACTGCCTCACTTCGACCTTGCCTTTGACTTGTCAGTCTGCGCAGGCTTGAACACATACTGGATCAGCGAATCTCTGATGGGCAGCATGCCGGGAAACTCTTTCCACATCTTGTGCGGGCTCAGCTCGTTGTTGGACCTCGCGGCGGTGATGACCTTTGCCTGCTCCTCGACGGTGAAGTTTCCCCACTTGAAGTCTGGGTCGATGTACTCCTCACACTCATAGCAGCTAATAGCAATCACTGAATCACCTTCGGGAATCCTCATAATATCCTTCCCCGCATAGCCCCCTTCTTTTTCAAACCAGTACAGAAAAAAAGAGGGAACCTACTGTGCTGAACCGTGGGAGTCCTTGTACAGCTCCAGGACTTGATTGTGGCTGATGGCCCCAGGGTTGCAGAAGTTGTAGATCCCTGTGAGTCGTCTCAGGGCCATCTCCACCGCATAAGGCAGCAGCTCAGGAAGGACCGTCATGCTGTTGGGGATGTTCACCACCTTGTTGTAGTGGGCAATCTTGTAGATGAAGTTCCGCTTGTTTGTGAGGATGTCTCCATCGATGGGCATGCGAACTCGCAGGGTAAGCACATGGTCAAAATTGCGAAGCATGTTCTCCACGTAGCCTTTTGTCTCAGAGTAGAAGGAGCCAGTAAAGTTGGGCCGGTCCTCTTCGCTGAAAGTCAAGGATGCTTCTTTCGCGACGAGAGAGGCATCTCGCTCGATCTTTTCCGGCTTCTTCTCGTCATAGTGGAAGATGCATCCGGTAGCGAAGTTGGTCATGTGAATGCCGTGCGTGGCACAGAGGTCAGCAAGCGTCAAGGTTCCAATGACGTTGACGCGAATGGTCTCCTGTCGGTGCGTCTCACACCAGTCGACATTGGGACGGCCAGTCAAGCCAGCCGCATTCATCACGTGGGTGCAGCCGCTATGAAGAAGCTCACGCTCTACGCTCTCCCGATCCTGCAAACGAGAGGTTGCCCACTCCCAGGAAAAGCCCTTCTGGGTCAGCATATCGCCAATCATGCCACCAATCCAACCGGTCCTCCCGAACACAAGGAACTTCACCTTCTTCGCCTTCTTGGCTGCAGGCTCGCCATCCGTGTCCCTTGCGGCAGCCTGAGCCGGAACCTCGAGCCTCGGAATTGGCACAGGGTGCGCCACCAAGACAGAGTCCATGTCACAGTCGGACCAGAAAGCACTGCCATGGACGGTGAACCAGTCCACGGTCTGCTTAAGGCCTTCATCAAACTTCACGGTTTCCTTCCATCCCAGCTGCTCCAGCTGCTTAAGGTCAAGGAAGTAGCGCATGTCGTTGAAAGGCCGATTGCGGACATGCTCGATCATCTTCTCGGGATCAATATCCGGCTTCATCAGCTTGATGATCTGCTTTACGATGTCAATGACCGAATGCTCCTCGGCTGTGCCAATGTTGTAGGTGCTGCCTGTGACTCCCTTGTGCAAGACGATGTCAAATGCTGCGGCCACATCCTTGACGTGCAGGTAGGAGCGCTTGCTCAAGCCGTCTCCGTGTACCGTGAGCTTCTTGTTCCTCTTCAACATCATGATCATCTTGGGGATCAGCTTCTCCGGGTACTGGCGTGGGCCGTAGACGTTATTGCCACGAGTGACGAGGACCGGCAGCCCATAGGATCGATGGTAGCTTTTCACCATCATCTCCGCGGCGGCCTTGGAGGCTGCGTAAGGGTTCGTAGGGTCCAAAGGGGAGGTGGCCTCAACCTTCATGTCCCCTGCATCGTGGTAGCTGGCATTCTCGCCATAGACCTCGTCGGTACTGACATGGATGTACCGCTTCACTTGGTGCTTGAGCTCCTTCAGGACCTCCAAAATTCTGTGTGTGCCCAGGACGTTGTCATCCGTGAAGGTCACAGAGTTGCCGAAGGAGAGGTCAACGTGCGTCTGTGCCGCGAAGTGCATCACCGTGTCGATTTCCTCCTGCTCGATGATGTAGTGCAGCAGATCTGGACTTTTGATGTCTCCCTTCACAAACCTTACTGGCTCCAAGCAGGGTAGTTACAAACTTCGGGTTCCTGTAGGGGACTATATAGGATACTCAGTTCCCGAACTCCCTGATAATCAAGAACCGGTCAGAGAAACTTGAAGTTGGGCTTGCCCTGCATTGACTCGAAGTTCTTCGTGTTCGAGCAGTAGTCCAAGCGATCCAAGATCACAATCTTGTACTTGGGATACGTAAAGAATAGGTGCTCCGCGACGTGGCTTGCGATGAAACCCGCGCCGCCTGTGACGAGGATGTTCCGAGGCTCGTAAACCACCTTCGCCATGCCAAAATGCTGGTTTTTTTCGCTATCAACTGTCACTGTGCCCAGCTGTGCAGGCTTGAACCTAATAGCTCATTACGGCTAAATCATGGCTCAGACATGCTCACCGATCTGTACATTCGTGTGCAAAACAGCTGCGAGCTGCATGGATGGTCACAGAAGGCGGCGCACCGGCAATCGTTGTGACATCCTGCTTGCGCGGCCAGGCATCCGAGTCTACAGCCTACAGTCGTACAGCTTGCATGAACACGAGAATCTCTAACAGCTCCCAGTCCAGGCTGCCATTCTCCGCGCACCCGGTGAGGACATGCCGGCGCAGTAGCACTTGGCGCAGCAGACAAGTTTGGTCTACCGATTTGCACATCGACACCATCCTCTAGACTCTAAACACTTCGGTGGAGTGCGTACGGCCGCATGGCCACGGGGGCCCCCGACTGGAAGGCAGAAGAGCCAGGCGCAAGTGAGGGTGGTGAAAATCAGGATCCACCTTATTTGCATCGGAGCCAGACTCGGTTGCAAGTGACTTCTTTTGGAGCCCGTCGTTCACCGGGAGGTCACCAAGGTCGGGGCCCCTGGTACTCTGCATCGACGTCCAACCTACAAAATCGCATCAGGACCAGGACTAGCAGGCAGTGCTGCTGTGGTTTTGTGCTGCTCTTGTTCGTTCCCGTCCTGAAGGACAGGGTGACCCCCCCTCTCCAGACAAAGAACCCCCCCACACCACCACCAGCCCCCACCCAACCACCCCCCACGCCACCACCCCCACCACCCCACCCCCACCACCCCCACAAGCTCAGTGGAAAGTAACGTTTATACGAATCCTATATATTTTAAAAAGAGATCTTGTTCTGGTTTCTCAACGTATCACCAAACGGAATCCTCTTCAAATTTATAGGAATCCAATTTAGCTAAGTAAGCATTCTCAAGAATCGCACGTATTAACACGAACACGAATCCTCTTGAATTAGGTCGGGTTTAGGGGGGGGGAGGAGAGGGGGGGGAGGAGAGGGGAGGGTGGTAGGGGCACCTAAACCCTTTCGTTTTCACATTTTTAACATGATTCCTCGACATTCTTACGAAGTTAGTATTGTATGAAGTGCAATAAGATTCCGATTGCTTTCAATAGGGTTCTTGTTGCTTTTAACACTTTTAATCGGATTCTCAATAGGATGCTCAATATTTTAAGACTCGTATTAGGATTCCTAATAATTGCAACGATGAAAATTAGGAGTACTAAGATTTCAAGTAGAATCCGCCGAGGCCTCGGGCCGAAGGTGTATTGGTAGTCAGAACAGGCACCCCCCTCCAAATCCTCCCTCCAGGCCCAAAGCCCTTTTTCGGACCCCTTTTTTTGCCTCAAATGGGTACCCCCCCTAGGTGAGCAGGGTCCGCAAGCGGATGGTTCGCCAGGACCAGAGGCAGTTGCAGCCCTTCCCAGCAGGGCCCCCCCCTTTTTCACTGCCCCCACCCTTCCCCCCCACCCCCCCCCCCCACCCCCCCCCCCCTACCCCCCCTACCCCCCCCCCCCTACCCCCCCCCCCTCCCCCCCCCCCCCCCACCACCCCCCCCCCCTCCCCTGCCCGACCCCCCACCCCCCCCCCCCCCACCCCCCCCCCTGCCCCCCACATAGTCCCTCCCCCAAAAGCCACATGAGTGGCTGGGCTAATGGACGCAACAAGAGGGGCTTGATGTTTGTAGGTGTCGCTATAGCACACCCAATGGTTCATAACCTAGGGGTGTCGCTTTTCAAGTGTTCCCATCGTTTTACAGGGTTTTCCCCTTGCTTAATTGAATGGCTGGGGGTTTTGGCGCTTGCTCACATAAGGTGTTTGTGAAAGGCTGCTCCGACGCGCTGGCTTGAGGGCCGGAGGCTCACTGGTGTGAGCACGGCCGCAAATCCGCCGAGGCCTCGCCCCCTTTCCCCCCCCCACCCCCCCCCACCCCCACCTCGCCCCCCGGTTTTCGAGGCTCAACTCCGGGGACGAAGAGTAACCGAAACCCGAAACCTTCAATCTTAGCTCCCCCCCCCCTTTCCCCTCTGCCCCCCTTCCCCCTCCACCCCTACCCCCCCTGAGGGGCCTGGCTCAACCCTCCGATCAATCCAAGCCGAACCGTCTCTTGAACCCTAAACCCAAAGCCCTCTATCCTAAACTAACCCTCAACCCTAAACCCCAGACCATAAACCATAAACCCGGAACCCTAAACCCGACTTGGGCGCTGCGGAATCACCATGCTCACGCGGATGCGCTGGGCCGGGCCGAGGCGGGTCGCGTAGCGTTAAAATTAATTGGAATTCCATTAAGGCTCGTTGGAAATGAAGAAAATTGTTCGGAGTCTTTTTAACAGGAATACGACATCTATTTGTAATTAGAGAATCTTACTAAGATGATTTTGAGTCCTATTGAAGTCGATAAGAATCTTAGTAAAATTCGTACGAATCCAATTTCGCTGAATATGAATTTCAAACAATCTTATTAAACAAACGCGAATCCCTTTACATTAAGGTTTACGGTTTAGGGGGACGGGCGGGGCCACCCCTCACAAGTTGCAGGGCCAGAACACACAGAGCTATCGATGAATGCGGGTCACCCGGAAGTGCGCTGAATTTGTCCGGGCTTGTCCAGCAGGATTCCAGCGATACGGTCCGCCGGAATTGTTCTAAAGTTTTCCGGGCCCCAATTAAACCGCGGAGCCTCCCTTTTCTGATTTCTCTGTGGCGGGGCCACGCAAATCAACTTTCTAAGGGGGGAATCCACCAGCTTCCGCAAAACCGCAGATAAGGAAGCCTAAGGAAGCCTAAGGAAGCCTAAGGAAGCCTAAGGAAGCCTAAGGAAGCCTAAGGAAGCCTAAGGAAGCCTAAGGAAGCCTAAGGAAACCTAAGGAAGCCTAAGGAAGCCTAAGGAAGCCCAAAGAAGCCTAAGGAAGCCTAAGGAAGCCTAAGGAAGCCTACGGAAGCCTTGCCTTGGACTGAGGTGCCAGGATGCCCTCACCTCTGAACTTCGAACCCGACATTGAGCCCTGTTCAGGGTATCTGGTCGTTGGTGGGGGGGGGTGGGGGGTGGTCACTCTATTCTGGGACCATGCACCCAAGGCAACGTGCCTGTAGTCCAACACCTGGTGCGCATTCTTCTGGATCTGCTCCAGCGGTGCTCCGGTGGTGCCCTCCATTGCTTTAGGGGACGGCGGGGACCTTGCCCCGGGGGAGTCGCCGAAGCACTCCGATGAAGGATCTGCTGTGCTGAGGTGCTTGATCTTGTGTGTTGTTGAAGGGTCTGAAGGCCTGAAGGCTGGCGAAGGTGCTCAGGGCTCATTCCGCCTCAAAAATGCTTGTAGGATTCCAAAACCTAAACCCCGAAATGTTCCTCGGATGATGTCTTGCCAGCGAGAACCTCGAGCTGGCAGCTAGGGTGCTGCAAGTGGCGGAGCAATCAGCAGCAGTCTGGCTCTTGATGCGACAGGGCACGCAGTGAACTTCTGGCTCTACCACACAACTCACCTTCACTCAGCAGCTTTTGTCACTGCACATTCAGGCACTCGTCAGAGACCGGCACCGATCCGGCGCTGTCCTGCACAAAGACACACTCCTACTTCGATGTAGTCCCAGTTGTTTGGGTCCCTGTATGGATACCTATTGCAGTCGTTTACAAGAAGCAGAACGGACCTGAGAAGCTGGGGCCTAGTCTAACACAACCCCCCAAAAGGACCGAAGCTGTCCGGTAGACAAGGCTGCCGCCCAGCCAGCGACGCGAAGCACGAGCGGGTCGTCCTGGAATGGGGGAAAGGGGATCAGCTCCCGAAGTCTCTAACTGCAGTCTTTAGTTTCGAGAACTGACCCATGGGCCCTAAGCCCTAAGCCTGTCACATGGTGCACTGGGCACTTTCAGCACTCCACTCTGGTACCTGCAAGCCTTGAACCCAAAACCCCCAAACCCTAAACCCTAAACCCTAAACCCGAGAAGTCATAGCAGTCCTCCACTTGGAAGCCCAACGGGCACCTGATCTCCAGAGCTCGTGACCGGCTGCGACATGTCTGACCCACCGTGTCCACCTACCCTGAACAGTTCAACCAGAACACCAAACCAGCCCTAAACGTTCAACTGCTTTAGCACGAAAACCCCTAAACCCGAAACCCCAAACCCCAAACCCCCAAACCCTAAACCCTAAACCCGAAACCCCAACCCCAGAACAATCTCAAAAAACCTTCCGAGGCACGTGGCGCCACGAGCTTTCAGCTTGGCCACCTCGGGAGTTGCGGAGGAGTATAAAGCCAGGTACCTTATAGCTATATATGTATGTATGTATGTATATATCCGCCGACCCCTAGGGGGGCGGCGTCAGTGAAGACCCATTGCCCCTACCACCTACTCCACCCCATCCAAAGCTCGACCGGCCCCCAGTGCATGCCCGCCCGCTTGCCCTACCCCCACCACCCACGCACCCCCCGCTCCTTCCCTTGCCCAAGCCCCCCAAGCGCCCCGCCATGCTTCTCATGGACCCATGGCTCCTCCCAGTGCATGCCCGCCCGCTTGCCCTACCCCCACCACCCACGCACCCCGCCCCCCGCCCATCCGCCCTTCCCGCTCCGCATACTCCTTCCCTTGCCCAAGCCCCCCACGCACCCCGCCATGCTTCTCATGGACCCATGGCTCCTGGTCCTTCATCCCAAGCTCGACCGGCCCCCAGTGCATGGCCGCCCGCTTGCCCTACCCCCACCACCCACGCACCCCGCCCCCCGTCCATCCGCCCTTCCCGCTCCGCATACTCCCCCCCTTGCCCAAGCCCCCCACGCACCCCGCCATGCTTCTCATGGACCCATGGCTCCTGGTCCCATTCTTCATCCCTCCTATTTATGGTCCCTGCTCCACCCCCAACCCCCACCCCCACCCTGCCCCGCCGCCCATGCTTGTCATGGACCCATGCTTCATGGCTCCACCCCCCCCCACCCCACCCCCCACCCCCACCCCCACCCCCAACCCCTTTCCACACTTCCAGCTGGCTCCACCCCCACCCCCAACCCCCACCCCCACCCCCAACCGCCCCCACCCCCACCCCCCACGCACCCCGCCCCCCACTGGACCCATGGCTCCTGGCCCCATTGCCTCATGGTCCACGGTGCATGGATGTGGCTTTCCCCCTTCCAGCTCCGCCTGCTCCCCCCTTGGCCCATGCTCCCACTCTCCATCCCCTCGACCTCCCCCGCTTGGCCCGCTTGCTCTACCCCCACCACCCACGCACCACCGTTCCCCGCCCATCCGCCCTTCCCGCTCTCCCCCGCCATGCTTCTCATGGATGCATGGCTCCTGCTCCCATTCTTTATCCCTCGACCTGCCTGGCTGCCAATGCTGGTCCTAGCATACTCCCCCCTTGCCCAAGCCCCCCACGCACCCCGCCATGCTTCTCATGGACCCATGGCTCCTGGTCCCATTCTTCATCCCTCGACCTGCATGGCTGCCAATCACCCCCAACCCCCACCCCCACCCCGCACGCACCCTGCCACCCCCAACCCCCAACCCCCACCCCCACCCCCACACACCCACGCACCCCACCCCCCACTGGACCCATGGCTCCTGGCCCCATTGGCTCATGGTCCACGGCCCATGGATGTGGCTTCTCAGCTGACTTTAGAGGCCCCAGTGCATGCCCGCCCTCCGCCCGCTCCGCCCGCTCCGCCCTCCGCCCTTCCAGCTCCGCCTACTCCCCTTTGGCCCATGCTCCCACTCTCCATCCCCTTGACCCCTCGTGGACCCAGCTCCCTACCCCTTACCCCTCACGCACCCTGCCCCGCCGCCCATGCCCCTCATGGACCCATGGCTCCTGGCCCCATGGCTCCCCTCCGCCCCTACCCCCACCACCCACGCACCCTCTCCCCGCTTCCCGCTCCGCATACATTCCCCTTGCCCAAGCCCCCCACGCACCCCGCCATGCTTTTCATGGACCCATGGCTCCTGGCCCCATTCTTCATCCCTTGAGCTGCTCCACCCCCACCCGCAACCCCCACCCCCACCCCGCACGCACCCTGCCCCGCCGCCCGTGCTTGTCATGGGCCCCTTGCTCCTGGCGTCATGGCTTCCAACCCCCACCCCCACCCCCCACGCACCTCCACTGGACCCATGGCTCCTGGCCCCATTGGCTCCTGGTCCCATTCTTCATCCCTCGACCTGCATCCAATGCTCTCCACCCCAACCCCCAACCCCCAACCCCCACCCCCACCCCGTACGCCACCCCCAACCCCCAACCCCACCCACCACCCACCCACACTTCCACCCCCCACCCCCACCCCCCACGCACCCCGACCCCCACTGAACCCATGGCTCCTGGCCCCATTGGCTCATGGTCCATGGCCCGTGGATGTGGCTTCTCAGCTGACTTTAAAGGGCCCAGTGCCTGCCCGGACCCTCCGCCCGCTCCCCCCGCTCCGCCCTCCACCCTTCCACCAATGCTCCCACTCTCCATCCCCTTGACCTACCCCTCATGGAACCCCTTACCCCTCACGCACCCACGCCCCTCATGACCGTGGCTTCTCCGCCCCTACCCCCACCACCTCTACCCTTCCCGCTCCGCATACTCCCTCCCTTGCCCCACGCACCGCCATGCTTCTCATGGACCCATGGCTGCTGGTCCCATTCTTCATCCCTCCTTTTTCTGGCCCCTGCTCCACCCCCACCCCCAACCCCCACCCCCCCCATGCTTGTCATGGACCCATGGCTCCTGGCCCCATGGCTCCACCCCCCCCCCCCCCCCCCACCCCCCCCACCCCCAACCACCCCCAACCCCCACCCCCACCCCCCAACTGCCCCCACCCCCACCCCCCACGCACCCCGCCCCCCACTGGACCCATGGTCAGCTGACTTTAAAGGGCCCCAGCGCATGCCCCCCCCTCCGCCCGCTGCCCGCTCCGCCCTCCACCTCCGCCTACTGCCCCCTTGGCCCATGCTCCCACTCTCCATCCCCTCGACCTCCCCCGCTTGGCCCGCTTGCTCGACCCCCACCGTCCACGTACCACCGTTCCCCGCCCATCCGCCTCCCACTCTGACGGGCCCATACTGTCTCTGCAGGCTACCGCCCACGACGCCCTGACTGGGAAGGCCCTTGGCAATAATCCCTCACACCCACCTGATTGCATGGGTGAGACCACTGGACTGTGTTACCTGCCATGCTTCTCATGGACCCATGGCTCCTGGTCCCATTCTTTATCCCTCGACCTGCATGGCTGCCAATCTACCCCCACCACCCACGCACCACCATCCGCCCTTCCCGCTCTCCCCTTGCCCAAACCCAACATGCACCGCGCCATGCTTCTGATGGACCCATGGCTGATGGTCCCATTCTTTATCCCTCGACCTGCATGCTTCTCATGGACACATGGCTCCTGGTCCCATTCTTCATCCCTCGACCCGCATGGCTGCGAATGCTGGTCAAAAAAATGGCCCCTGCTCCACCCCCACCCCCAACCCCCACCCCCACCCCGCACGCACCCTGCCACCCCCAACCCCCAACCCCCACCCCCACCCCCACGCACCCACACTTCCAACCCCCACCCCCACCCCCCCACGCACCCCTGGACCCATGGCTCCTGGCCCCATTGGCTCATGGTCCACGGCCCATGGATGTGGCTTCTCAGCTGACTGTAAAGGCCCAATTCATGCCCGACCCTCCGCCCGCCCTCCGCCCTTCCAGCTCCGCCTACTCCCCTTTGGCCCATGCTCCCACTCTCCATCCCCTTGACCTACCCCTCATGGACCCAGCTCCCTTAACCCCTCACGGACCCTGCATGCCCCTCATGGACGCATGGCTCCTGGCCCCATGGCTCCCCTCCGCCCCTACCCCCACCACCCACGCACCCGCTCCCCGCCCATCCGCCCTTCCCGCTCCGCATACATTCCCCTTGCCCAAGCCCCCACGCACCCCGCCATGCTTTTCATGGACCCATGCCTCCTGGTCCCATTCTTCATCCCTTGAGCTGCTCCACCCCCACCCGCAACCCCCACCCCCACCCCGCACGCACCCTGCCCCGCCGCCCGCGCTTGTCATGGACCCCTTGCTCTTGGCGTCATGGCTCCACCCCCACCCCCAACCCCCACACACCCCACCCTTTCCACACTTCCAACCCCCACCCCCACCCCCCACGCCCCACTGGACCCATGGCTCCTGGCCCCATTGGCTCCTGGTCCCATTCTTCATCCCTCGACCTGCACGGCTGCCAATGTATATATGGCCCCCACCCCCCACGCACCCCGCCCCCCACTGAACCCATGGCTCCTGGCCCCATTGGCTCATGGTCCACGGCCCATGGATGTGGCTTCTCAGCTGACTTTGAAGGGCCCCAGTGCATGCCCGGCCCTCCGCCCGCTCCGCCCGCTCCGCCCTCCGCCTACTCCCCTCTGGCCCATGCTCCCACTCTCCATCCCCTTGACCTACCCCTCATGGACCCAGCTCCCTACCCCTTACCCCTCACGCACCCATGCCCCTCATGGACCCATGGCTCCTGGCCCCATGGCCACGGCCCAAGCAGGTGGCTTCTCCGCCCCTACCCCCACCGCCTCTACCCTTCCCCCTCCGCATACTCCCTCCCTTGCCCAAGCCCCCCACGCACCCCGCCATGCTTCTCATGGACCCATGGCTCCTGGTCCCATTCTTCATCCCTCGACCTGTGTGGCTGCCAATGCTGGTCCGAAAAATGGCCCCTCACCCCCAACCCCCCCCACCCCGCACGCACCCTGCCCCGCCGCCCACGCTTGTCATGCACCCATGGCTCCTCCACCCCCACCCCCCACGCACCCCGCCCCCCACTGGACCCATGGCTCCTGGCCCCATTGGCTCATGGTCCACAGCCCATGGATGTGGCTTCTCAGCTGACTTTAAAGGGGCCCAGTGCATGCCCGCCCCCTCCGCCCGCTGCCCGCTCCGCCCTCCGCCCTTCCAGCTCCGCCTACTCCCCCCTTGGCCCATGCTCCCACTCTCCATCCCCTCGACCTCCCCCGCTTGGCCCGCTTGCTCTACCCCCACCACCCACGCACCACCGTTCCCCGCCCATCCGCCCTTCCCGCTCTCCCCTTGCCCAAGCCCCCCACGCACCCCGCCATGCTTCTCATGGACCCATGGCTCCTGGTCCCATTCTTCATCCCCGCTTGCCCTGGTCTCCGCCGCCACTTGCGGGTTTCGGGTTTGCGGTTTGCGGTTTTAGATTTGGGGTTTAGCCCCAACTCCCTGCGCATCAGGGCTCCATGTTTCGCCCCCCTGAACTCTACAACCTGACCAAGCCCTGCGCATATATCTATATATATATATATACATAATCCGCGGCCGCAGCCCACAGTGCCTTGGCCCCCCTTGGAGGGGGTCGGCGGCACTGGCGGTAGCCATTAAATCGGGCAGCGCGAGGTCCCCAAAGGACCGAGCAAATGCGGACCTTTTAGCCCGGGTCGTCCCGGGAATAGCCTTGCTGGCCTCTGGCCTTCTGCGAAGCAGAATTAGGCCGGACGCCGGTGCCGCCGACCCCCGCGTGCCGCCGGTGAACGGTTTTTTTTTCGTGGTTTTTTGCGTCGCCACGGAGGCCCCCAGAGGGCGCGCATCATGAGCATCAGCGGGTCCAGCCCGGGACCCCCAGGCGCGCATCAGGAGCATCAGCGGCTCCCGGGGCGGGACCCCGGGGGCGCATCAGGAGCATGATGCCCCCCAAAAAACGGGCTAGGAAAAAGGGAGTTTAGGGGCCTTATAAAGTGCTTAGAAACGTTAAGGGAGTCTAGGAGCCTCAAACGCTTAGAGATTTGAAGGGAGTTTAGGGGACTGAAAATGCTTAGAAACTTAACGCTTAGAGATTTTAAGGGAGTTTAGGGGCCTCAACATGCTTAGAAACTGCTCGCCCCGGGCTTCTGCGTGCGCTGCCCGACCATGGGCGCAGCCCCTTAAAATATATATATATATATATATATATATATCAGGAATAGTTTCAGCCATATAAGAGACCAAGACCAACCTCTACCCCAAAACAGAAATTGAGGACCACTGCCTGTTGTCCTTGGGATAGAGAAAAACAGCGCGCGCACACACACACACACACACACACACACACACGACATGTTTAGGCCACATGAGTCTGGGTTTGGCCGGGGGGTTGAAAGCGTCTGTGGTTCTAGCTGTTGTTTGTATAGCCGGAAGACATGCCCCAAAGCATTCTTACAGATTGGCAAGATGCAATCGTGAAGCCACCAGTCATGGACAGACAACAGCCGGGGGCAAACATGCGTGAGATATGAATCCAACCGTTCCGACCATCACAGCATCCAGACGTCACACAGGGAGACGATCGGAACTGGGAGACAAATTTAAAGCGGCGCCGAGAGAAATCCAAAGCAACGTGGCAGAAATTATCAGACATCCTTGCTTTAAACAAATTGAGAACCTCCGGTTCTACAGCTGCTTGAGGAATATACATGCATATGTATGTATACATGTATATACGTATATATTTGGTCTCGGGCTGCAATCCCTCCCCCCCCCCATCCCCCATGGTACCCCATGGTGTGGGTGTGGTTGGGGGGGTAGGGTTTAGGGTTTAGGGTTTAAGGTTTAGGGCCTGGGGGGTTTGGGTTTAGTGTTTACGGTTTAAGGTTTAGGGTTTAGGGTTCGGGGGTTAGGGTCAAAGGTTTAGGCCCGTGGTGTGATTGGAGGGTTGGGCTTACTTGGGTTCGTAAACCCGCATTTTTAGGTGGTGGCCTGAGGAATTTACGGTTGCGCACCCCGGCCTGCCGATCCGCAGACTTGAGCGCTTGCTCATAGGCCTGTGGCAAAGGCTGCTTTAACTTCGGTGACCTTCTACGGAAATCAGGCCAGTGAGGCCCAAGGCCAAGCAGGGATCAGAATCACACAGAGTAGACATCAGAAGCTAAACCTTCCTTAATCCTCCCCGACCTTTGCCATGCTCTGGTCGAGGAAGATCTCCGGATCCAGCTTTCGCGACGTAGGCTGCGCAGGAACTCACAGGAACAGCCCCCCCTTTTTCACAGCTGGCTCCACTTACCCGGACCATCAAGTTTTGGTGAAGGGAAGGGAGCAGTACCTTCATGCCTCCCAAAAACCAGTGGCCTTGAAGAATGGCTTTTCAAAGAGCTTCGCCAGCGTGGAGACCGCAGGCAACTTCGGCACAGTGGAGGGAGCGTCTGTAGTCTTTTGTTGCATTCTCATAGGGTTTCTGAATCGCTTATTTATTTTGGGGGAGGGGGGTCGTAAAGGCCTTTGCAAGGAAGAACCATACCAATAACAAAAACGATTTAAAAAAATAGCAAGAATAGTGTAATACAAGTAATAGTGATTATACTAAGTAACATTATGACAATTCGTATAAGGAATAAAGTTTCGTACTCATAGCAATAGAGTCATAATCACTAAACCAATAAATCACCATAGTCATATTCATAATAACAATGAAGATGATGATAATAATAACAATAATAATAAGGAAAACAACACTAATAATAATAGTAATAATAATAATAGCATTACGAGTAGTCGTACGAGCGCACTCGCAAAAGTCCGGTCCGGGCTCCCTGGGCTCCCAGGCATGGTGCCGGAAGAGGAGCTGGACCTCCCAGAGGGAGCTGGAGGCAACCTGAACACGGGCTCTCCGAAGGGCCAAGGGCTTCAGGGGAGTCGGGTTTAGGGTTTAGGGTTTTAGGGTTTGGGGTTTAGGGTTTAGGGTTTGGGGTTTAGGGTTTAGGGTTCAGGGTTGAGGGTTTAGGGTTTCGCGTTTAGGGTTTCGGGTTTCGGGTTTAGGGTTTAGGGTTTAGGGTTTAGAGTTTAGGGTCTAGGGTCTAGGGTCTAGGGTTTATGTAGGGACGCAAAAGGCCCGGTAGCTACCCTCTTCCTAGGCGCCTGTGCCGAATAGTGTTTGGGAGGGGGGGGGGCTCTCTCGAGAAAACAAGGGCGGAGCAGAGAGGATGGCGGCCTGTGTGGTTGGTATTGGATCAGGAGCCGATGCAAGAACAGTTGCAGCCAGGCATGATTCAAGGAATGATGGAGAAGCCCTGCAAACAGAGACACCACAACCTATGACAATCGCACTATGCACCTTGCAGAAGCCCACCTAGACCGTCAGTTGTGGCATCAAAAGCGAGTACCCATACATAATAACATATAATAACCATCGTGTATTTCCCCCATCGAAGTACTACGTTCACACTGTGAGCACACGGGCGCCTGCTCCGTGGCCTGAATCAGGTCTGCCTCACTGCTGAAGGGATCCTCTCTGCGTCCACAGCCATGCATACAGCTGTATTTCGAAGGACTGCCAAGTCTATGCCAGAATGTAGGCACCATTTGACTCGTACCAAGTTGTAAGTACCAGTAGCAGAACAAGCAGATGCTTCCTTTCTGTATCTTGCACACTCAACGCTGTCTTTTTTCGTGCTTGCGGTGCCTTGGGCAGCGGCCCTGCTCACAAACAGTCCGCGCTTCTGTCCAGGCATCTGACATGGCTACCCTCCCGTCCCGTCCTTCGCGAGGCTCGATGCCCCTGCGCAAGGACAGTGATGGACCTAGTACCATATGTGGGGGCACGCAGGCCTGGAGCAGTCTCTCCTAACCAAGGAGGTGGGACGACTCAACTTGGCAGTCAAATTCATCCCCGCCAGGGCTCAGTCGTAACATGTCTTGTGCGTACCTTGCAAGCATTTAAATCAAAAATCAAAATGCTGAATGTCGTAGCTTTGTTTGCTTCAAAATGCCCTCTCATCCTTCACGCGAGCCGAACACCTTGCTTGGCTACATCGCTCTTGTTCGGGGGTTTGGGGTGCTTCGGGCTGGCCAAAAAGGATCACCTTTCAGGGCTTTGAGCTTGTTCACAACATCTCCTGGCAGGGCTTTGGGTTTGCCACATCTCCCCATTCTAGGCTGAAGGCCACCCATCATTTCCTTTTTGGGCTTGCCACTCTTAGGGCGTCAGGCTTGCCACCCGACATCTGATTGTAGGCAGAAGCAGAATACGCGGCTTGCGTAATGAAGAATCTGAGTCCCCGGTGACCTGAAGGGCTTGCCACTCCGCATCCCTTTCCTAGTGTCGCTTCAAGCTTTAGGGTGCCCTGCCAACATTCCCACCCCAACATCTCCGCTACGGGCGATGTTGACATCTCACGCCCCTGCGTTGTCTATGGACTGCACGTTGTCTATGGACTGCAACTTCACTAGGTTTGGGCATAGGTTTTGTTTGCCTGAGAGGTGTTCCAGGGAAGGTTTTCCGGTCTCACACGTGGAGCCTGGAGGCCCCGAGGAAGGAACAAGTCACAAGTCACAAGAAAGCAAAGTGACAACACAAGTTACAGCTTGTCAAAAGCAAAGTTACTAAGTTACACATGACAGGTTTCCGAAACTAGGGGTACCCTTCTTTGGGGGCTCTTAGTATTTTGGGGGGCATATCAGGGACCCTATTTTGGGGAAATACCCATGTAATCTAGCTACCAAGACAAGGCAGCATCGCCTTCGGAGTCATCTTCACGATGAAGCAGGAAGCTGCAGTGGCTGTGGTTCCTGGCGTGTCAACCTCCCTCTCTGCATGTGGCACCCCCAGTACTGCGGACCCGAAGCAGTTGACCCTCACTACGCAAAGGCCCTACTTCACGAAAGGTCATGAGGTCTCAATGTGGCTGTGGCCTTCGCGAAGTTGATTTGGGATTTGGAACCATCTACAGCCTCCTTGGCAGTCTTCCTTCAACGGTTCAATCAAGACCCAAAAAGGCTCGGCCCCCGAATTTGGAGAATCACGTGCTTGGCGGATTCCGGTGGTAAACCTCAGGGACCCCAAAGCCGTACAGCCCTTAACGTCCTAAACCCACTCAGACACCGGTGGAGCCCCCCCCTAAAACTAACTTCAAAATCCCCAGGCACCCCCACCTCTGGATGAGGCCATAAGCAAGGGAAAGAAGCCATAGGATGCTCCCAGGCCTCTGAGAAACTGAACTGGCAGTTTGAGACTGGGTTTGGGTGATTTCATGGAGCGTTTTGGGGCTTGAAGCCATTCGGGGGCTGTGTTTCATCAGCTGTTTTTTTGTTTCAGAGATTCTTTAACAGTTGCCCCCATAGACTTAGAACAGCCCAATCTCTGAGATGATGCTGCTGTGGTCTGCTGTCAGATCCTGAGGTGGCTGAAAATCACGCTCTCCTCTGATGCGTCTAGTTTGGGACTTCGGGCTGAGGGATTTTCAGGGCGGGTTGGCATCAATCTTCCAATCCAAGGCTGCCACTCCGGAAGCGCGATCGCCACGCGCAGACCTGGACTATCACGAGAGCACGAGAGCTTGGGTCATTCAAACTTTGAGGCCGGGGATGCTTGGGTCATGCAGTTCGGATCGTTCTCTCGCTCACACATGCAAGCTCACGACACCATGCTCCGCAGACTCAGAAGCATCGCCGGCGCCACATTTTTTGGCAAAGGCAGCTGCGAACCTGCCTGGCCTCGACAGGACGGGTGAATGCACGGCACATTCGCCCTGAGGTTCTAGCACCTACCATGCCCGCACCACAAAGCACAAAGCTTTTGCCGGAGGCACAATAGGCCGCTGGTGAGCGCAGCGGCCTAAGACGAGTAAAACACGTTTGCATTCACTGGCGTTGGGATACGTCTGTGTCAAGCTACCTCTCGTCTCGGAGCCGATACAAGGGTGCATACCGAGTGCTGTCAAATGGCCCCGACTTGGAAACTCCTGCAGCAATGTCTAAGCCCCAGGCAGCCAAACGCTGGAAGCGCGCGCGGCCTGGTCCATTTGTGTTTTAGCCCGAGCGGTCCGCACACGTGCCAAAGCTCCTGACCGAAGGTGACCGAAGGCTGCAGCACTCTTCGGCGGCGCATTTTTGGAGTCCACAAACCCATCCGCCCTCCGTTCCCAGTGATAGAACGTTGCTCTGCCACTCGCGCTTTACAAAACGTGTAACAGTGCAGCATCACGCGCTTGCTGTTCGGAAGGCTCCCGACCAGGTGACCAGCTAGGACAGCTAGGTCATTAGGCAGTGGGGTGGTTAGGAATGCGCTTTGGACAGGCAGGGGGCATTTGCGGCTGCCAAGCGCATCAGACCAAAACTTGCAAACTATACACCATCGAAATAATTTCATTTGAAACTGTGCGGTGTGCCGCGGAAGCAAGACCGCCTTAGCTTTACACTTTACACTGAGCTTTACGCCCAAGCACTGATGAAGCCACGCTGAATTCCTCACTTTGACGCATGCCGGCATGCATCCCTGTATGGCAGGTTACGCAACTCCGAGAGGGTATCACGAAGTTGCCGGTCACCAAGAAAAAGGAGCGGGCCTCATGGTAAAATGGGTGCCGTTTGGCTCTCCACTGGGGCTGAGTTCATCGAGCTGTAACTCACCGAGCAGCCCCCACAGTGGCCGCTAATGCATACTGCGCACTCAAAGCTCGCAACAGATCTCCTGCAAGACTCAAAGCAGTGCTGGTTGCCGCAGCTCGAGCATCCTCCGTAGCAGGAGTTGATGGAACACCGCGCATAGCAGCCGGAGGGATCTGGATGGCTGTAGCAGGGGCTGCCACAACCATGCAGCAGGGAACCTCCTGTAGCACAGGTTCCTGCCTGCCTTGCAAGGAAGCTCACGGGTCCATCTGCCTCCTCGCCTGTGGCACCAAGGAAGAGCTTGGTGAAGTCCGGCCCAGCATCCACCAGCGAATGGGAGTCGAAGTTGAGTGCCTTGCTGCAGTCAGAGCACTTCGAGTCCAGGCACGCCAAGCAGAAGTCCGAGGAGTTGCCTGAACTGCACTCCTTTGCACAGAATCGTCGGCCGCAGTCGACTTGTGTGCCCAGGCAGGAGGCACAGGTAGATGGCACCTTCAAGCCGAGCAGGCAGTCGGACACACACGCGGCCTTGGAGTCCTTCTCTGAACATTGCTGGGCGCACGTGTGCAAGTTGTTTTGGTTGTCGGAGAGGCAGCTGCCCTCTGCCACGGCCAGAGACATGACCACTACCAAGATTCGACCGAGCATCATGGCGCCGGTGGGAAGCTAACGGTTCACCGCTATGCCGCTATACGAGCCTGGATATAGCTCTTGCACGACGCGCACCATGCCAGCATGAGCAGTCCGCACACATGCCAAAGCTCATGACCGAAGGTGACCGAGGGCTGCAGCACTCTTCGGCAGCGCATTTTTGGAGTCCACAAACCCATCCGCCCTCCGTTCCCAGTGATAGAACGTTGCTCTGCCACTCGCGCTTTACAAAACGTGTAACAGTGCAGCATCACGCGCTTGCTGTTCGGAAGGCTCCCGACCAGGTGACCAGCTAGGACAGCTAGGTCACTAGGCAGTGGGGTGGTTAGGAATGCGCTTTGGACAGGCAGGGGGCATTTGCGGCTGCCAAGCGCATCAGACCAAAACTTGCAAACTATACACCATCGAAATAATTTCATTTGAAACTGTGCGGTGTGCCGCGGAAGCAAGACCGCCTTAGCTTTACACTTTACACTGAGCTTTACGCCCAAGCACTGATGAAGCCACGCTGAATTCCTCACTTTGACGCATGCCGGCATGCATCCCTGTATGGCAGGTTACGCAACTCCGAGAGGGTATCACGAAGTTGCCGGTCACCAAGAAAAAGGAGCGGGCCTCATGGTAAAATGGGTGCCGTTTGGCTCTCCACTGGGGCTGAGTTCATCGAGCTGTAACTCACCGAGCAGCCCCCACAGTGGCCGCTAATGCATACTGCGCACTCAAAGCTCGCAACAGATCTCCTGCAAGACTCAAAGCAGTGCTGGTTGCCGCAGCTCGAGCATCCTCCGTAGCAGGAGTTGATGGAACACCGCGCATAGCAGCCGGAGGGATCTGGATGGCTGTAGCAGGGGCTGCCACAACCATGCAGCAGGGAACCTCCTGTAGCACAGGTTCCTGCCTGCCTTGCAAGGAAGCTCACGGGTCCATCTGCCTCCTCGCCTGTGGCACCAAGGAAGAGCTTGGTGAAGTCCGGTCCAGCATCCACCAGCGAATGGGAGTCGAAGTTGAGTGCCTTGCTGCAGTCGGAGCACTTCGAGTCCAGGCACGCCAAGCAGAAGTCCGAGGAGTTGCCTGAACTGCACTCCTTTGCACAGAATCGTCGGCCGCAGTCGACTTGTGTGCCCAGGCAGGAGGCACAGGTAGATGGCACCTTCAAGCCGAGCAGGCAGTCGGACACACACGCGGCCTTGGAGTCCTTCTCTGAACATTGCTGGGCGCACGTGTGCAAGTTGTTTAGGTTGTCGGAGAGGCAGCTGCCCTCTGCCACGGCCAGAGACATGACCACTACCAAGATTCGAC
This sequence comes from Symbiodinium natans, assembly GCA_905221605.1. Lineage (NCBI taxonomy): Eukaryota > Dinophyceae > Suessiales > Symbiodiniaceae > Symbiodinium > Symbiodinium natans. The sequence continues at coordinate 28,496 of CAJNDS010000342.1, forward strand.
CGAGCATCATGGCGCCGGTGGGAAGCTAACGGTTCACCGCTATGCCGCTATACGAGCCTGGATATAGCTCTTGCACGACGCGCACCATGCCAGCATGAGCAGTCCGCACACATGCCAAAGCTCATGACCGAAGGTGACCGAAGGCTGCAGCACTCTTCGGCGGCGCATTTTTGGAGTCCACAAACCCATCCGCCCTCCGTTCCCAGTGATAGAACGTTGCTCTGCCACTCGCGCTTTACAAAACGTGTAACAGTGCAGCATCACGCGCTTGCTGTTCGGAAGGCTCCCGACCAGGTGACCAGCTAGGACAGCTAGGTCACTAGGCAGTGGGGTGGTTAGGAATGCGCTTTGGACAGGCAGGGGGCATTTGCGGCTGCCAAGCGCATCAGACCAAAACTTGCAAAACTATACACCATCGAAATAATTTCATTTGAAACTGTGCGGTGTGTCGCGGAAGCAAGACCGCCTTAGCTTTACACTTTACACTGAGCTTTACGCCCAAGCACTGATGAAGCCACGCTGAATTCCTCACTTTGACGCATGCCGGCATGCATCCCTGTATGGCAGGTTACGCAACTCCGAGAGGGTATCACGAAGTTGCCGGTCACCAAGAAAAAGGAGCGGGCCTCATGGTAAAATGGGTGCCGTTTGGCTCTCCACTGGGGCTGAGTTCATCGAGCTGTAACTCACCGAGCAGCCCCCACAGTGGCCGCTAATGCATACTGCGCACTCAAAGCTCGCAACAGATCTCCTGCAAGACTCAAAGCAGTGCTGGTTGCCGCAGCTCGAGCATCCTCCGTAGCAGGAGTTGATGGAACACCGCGCATAGCAGCCGGAGGGATCTGGATGGCTGTAGCAGGGGCTGCCACAACCATGCAGCAAGGAACCTCCTGTAGCACAGGTTCCTGCCTGCCTTGCAAGGAAGCTCACGGGTCCATCTGCCTCCTCGCCTGTGGCACCAAGGAAGAGCTTGGTGAAGTCCGGCCCAGCATCCACCAGCGAATGGGAGTCGAAGTTGAGTGCCTTGCTGCAGTCGGAGCACTTCGAGTCCAGGCACGCCAAGCAGAAGTCCGAGGAGTTGCCTGAACTGCACTCCTTTGCACAGAATCGTCGGCCGCAGTCGACTTGTGTGCCCAGGCAGGAGGCACAGGTAGATGGCACCTTCAAGCCGAGCAGGCAGTCGGACACACACGCGGCCTTGGAGTCCTTCTCTGAACATTGCTGGGCGCACGTGTGCAAGTTGTTTTGGTTGTCGGAGAGGCAGCTGCCCTCTGCCACGGCCAGAGACATGACCACTACCAAGATTCGACCGAGCATCATGGCGCCAGTGGGAAGCTAACGGTTCACCGCTATGCTGCTGTACGAGCCTGGATACAGCTGCAAGGGGCTTGCGGGCTAATTGGCAACAGCGTGCGGCGGTATGTGACGCCAACATGTACCAAAGTGCCTCACCAGCCACTCAGGGACCTCCATGTGTCAGCACACAAGCGACTCAGGCAGGCACGCTTCAGTCGAAATGTAGCCGGCCCGAGGAGGCTGTAGAGCTGCGTGTAGAACCTCTAGTTGCAGCCTCTTCCTGTGACATGCTACAATTCACTGAGTCAGAGCTTCTGCAGTGAAGTTCGGTCTCCCAGCCGGGGGCCAGGCTCACCACAAGACGCAGACAGAGTCTCAGGGTCCCCAAGACCATATCGTGTAAGCCTGGCAAGCACGTGTCTCTCCGACATCTTTGCATTGCTCCATCAACTTCTGCGCCCTTCGTCCGATAACTTCCAACGCATTCTCTTGACAGCAGCAAACCAAGCTTGGAGTCTTGGTGGGTCTTGGTGATTCGATCAGGTTCTTTCGTGATATGGTATGGTGTTAAGCTAAGGGTGCCTCGCAGACCTACTATCGCCATTGCAGAGTGGGTCGCTCGAGGATCACCCGAGGCAGGCGTTGCGATCTGAGTCCCCGACAGCAAGAGAAGGCCGCTCAAGGCCAGCACGGAAAGCTCAAGTGAGCCTGCTCTATCGCTTGGCTCCCAACATCCACTCCTAACCACCAGTCACTTGCGTAGTCCTCTACATTGAGGCTTTTTGGGCGGGTTCCTTCAAAGGGTCCCGTACTGTATAGACCGAAAAAAGGGACCCCAATCAATTTAGAGAACAATATACTATGACGTAGGGAGGTGCATGCTTCCATCAAGGTCTGGCATGCCAGGCACCTGGCCTGCGTGAAAAGCGCGCAGGTAGAAGTCGGACAACAACAGCGGCCGACCTGTTTCCCAGTGGTACGGCAGATAATTCCAAGAAGCTGCCCCACACACCGCTGCATTCTGGCTGACGACTCTCTGAGTCTGAGGCCCATATGTGGAATCACTTGAGTGGGCAAGAGCTGAAGCCTTCCGCAGGAGGCTTCCCCTGAAAGCCCTCTTGCATCACACAAGCACCGCCTCCTAACGCCACAGAATGCCCTGCAGCGTATCTCAGTGCTGAGGCTTCAGCAAGGGGCTACAGTGGACAAGGGGCACGCGGAGTCCCAGCCTCGCAAGATGGACCGCAGCAAACAGTCGAGTTTTTCTGTTGCCTTTGTGAGCGATTCGGAGGGTCTCCCATAACATCGCCGAGTCTTGGCTTCGGGCAGTCTCAACCAGGCCTCTTGAAAAAGCTTCTTGTACTCCCGGCGGTAGTGTCCAAGAGGCCTGTTGTAGGCTCAGCAAAGCAGCCATGGCGAAGAGATGCCAACATGAAAACCCTACTACCCCCATACCGCCCGACCCGAGTGTGTCCACAACGGCGAATTGCTCGGACACCCTCTGTGCCCTTCCTCTACTTTTCGCACACCGACTCGGCTGTGATGTTAGACAACTTGGCCGTCCCGGGCGAGTGCCTGCTTGTGGCCAATAAAAGCTCTCCGTGCACTTCAACCTCGCCATCCTGTGGGAGGCTAAACCGATGGGGACTTTAACAAGATTGGGGTTGCCGAAATTAGGGGTTCTTCAGCAGCAACCATGATTTCGATCAGTTGCAACGAAGTCCCCAAGCCCCCGAAACCCCACCAGAAAGCTAGTTCCCCCCAGCATCGGCTTGACAAGGATCCAATTCCTTTCGGCCTTGGGGCTTGGCTTTTTTTGGGTCCACTCTCGCGCGGGCCCAGAGAGGGCCCCAAGATGCCTTTGCTTACGGAACATGCCTGAGTTCACAATGTCGACCCATGTGGTCTTTTTTGGGGGGGGCAATTGCCTATCTTAAGGGGCCTCATACATAAAGTAACCCAAAAACCATTCCCTCACTAGGTGGCCTTGGGCTCCCGGTTTCGGCGCCTGGGCTTTCACGGGATCCGGCTCCGGCGCCTGACCCGCGGAGCTGGGGCTTGCTGTGTTTTGATAAGGGCTGCTTGATGTGGCTAAGGATCTTGGGTAGAAATAAACTGGGGCTCAGGGTATTCGGTGCAGCAGCTCAACATCAGAAGCGTTCTGCGCATCCCGGGGTCTGCTGGTCCCCTTTGCCTCTTTCAGCAGGGCGAGCAGCCTCTCAAAGAGCTCATCGGCAGTGCGGCCTCTGCAGACCCATTTCATGATTTAAGCTGATCCCCTCATATTCAACCCTCCCGCCTAATATGAAATACTCCCCACATGCTGTGTATGATGTACTGTACTGAGAGAAGCTTTATTTCAACAGGGTGAGCGGATATGCTTGAGCAAGTCCGGAAGGGTCCACACTTCCCACAGGTGCCTTTCTGGAAAGCGGCCTCCGCCTCAAGTGCGGGCTGGAGCAGCGTTCGCTTGCACTGCGCCGGGGAGATTGGAAGCATCAGCTCAGCCAGCCATTCAGCAAGGCCATTTCAGCAGGCCTACGTGGCGAGCCTGCCCTGCGCCCCCGAAAAAACAACCTTCAAAGAGCCCTCGGGCCCTGAGGCCGGCACGAAGGGCCCGTGCAGCCGCTTGCGTTTCCTGGCCGGCTCCTCAACGACAAGGCGGAGGTCCAAAGGTCTTCAGGAGGAGAGGGCGTGTGACAGCTCTCAAAGGTCTCAACAACAACGTCAATGATAGATGCCTCCTCCTTGTCCACCATGGTTGTCTCTTCTGGCACCTGCTAGAACCATCCCGTGACTGGTCCAGCATTTCTTCACGCACGATACCCATTGAGTACGCAGGCAGCCTTGCCACTGGGTTCGAGGCTGACTTTGCCCGCCTGTGAGACTCGGGCAAGCACATGTGCATGTGTGTGTGTGTCCGCACTCGGGCAGGGCTGAATCTAACCGGCCTGCTCTGCGCAACTGCGCAAGTGGCTCAAGATGTAGTGCCTAAGACAAGTCGACGCCTAGTGTAGAAGCCTACCTCACACTAACTCCTGAACTTAGACACCTTCCAGACTACAACCAGCTTGTGGCAGAGGTGTGCCGATGTCTCAAGACCCAGCCCACATCCACCAGACAAGCGCTGAGACCATGGCCGGAAGTCCACATATTCCCGCGCGTATTCTGACATCAGGCAGTCTGCCTTACACGATGTTCGGCGCATCATCAAACCCTCCGCAGCTGGCCGCTTTTGAGTGGCAGAGCCGCTGAACCGAAAGTCACCGAACCTCACCGAACCTCCAACATGAGCAAAGCAGACGCCCTGGGCCCTTGGCAACTTGGGCATTCCACCTAGCAGAAAACATCACGAAAATTATACAAAGCTCAAGATCAGTGGGTAACGGAAGGCGGGAGCTTGAAGTGTAGACATGTCAGGAACAAAGAGGACCGAATTCGAATGAAATCGCCTCGGCGCCAGAAGCAGTTCGGTAAGCAGCGTCTGGATCTGATGCTCCGGCCGGGCAAGCCTGGAGCACAGAGAATTCCGCCCCACCCCAACTAAGTTAACTGAGGCAAAATATGATGACCCCAACTAAGTTAACTGAGGCAAAATATGATGATGCAATAATGCAAACATAAAAGCATATATATATATATATTGGTGAAATGTATGGTAATTTCGAAATATAAAAGATAGTAGTATAGTAATCTAGTAATATAGCAATATAGGAATATCGTAAGATACAAAAAAGACCATATAGTAATACAGTTATAAGGCAATATAGCAATCTAGGAATATAGGCATATAGGAATATCATCATATAGCTATGTAGCAATATAGTAATGTAGCAATATATCGTCATACAGCAACAACAATAATGTATCAATATAGCCATATAGCCATATAGCAATATAGCAATATAGCAATAAAGCAATATAGCAATACTGTCAAGGCAAAAGCAAGCATCCTTATCTGGTGCTCCGTCAAGGCTATCAACGATTGACTGAAGCCACGGTTGCCGATGTAGAGTCTTCAAGGCGTCATGGTACGCCTTTGTCAAGTCTGCACGGCACGTGCCCTCCTCCAGAGTCAGGGTGATCTGAAACTCTGACATGAGAAACTGCAGCAAAGCCTGCCAATCATCGGAAGATGCAGGCGTCGGCTTGTCGACATAGCCGTTAATTTCATGGATGCCGCGGCCGAAGTCCTGCTTCCATGCTTCACACTCCTGCTCGAAGGAACAGACTCGGCAGCACAGGGGCGGTTGTGAGCCGCAGTAGGCATCAGTCTTCTGAGCCTTCATCCAGCTCAGCCGACAATCTGCATGGTAGAAGCTACGTGAGTCCACCACCCCCATCTGAGGATCTGCAACACCATCCCCATGACTCGAAACACAGCCAGGGGCGCAGGTTGCTGGGTCGCTGCCAGTGAATTCCGAGCAACAGATCCCACATTCGGCATCGGGAGCCAAGGACGCTGCGACCGGAAAGTCTTCAGGGCCGAAGTGGCGCTGCTCTGCCAAACCATGCAAGCGTTTGACCGCGCGGTGCTCCCCTGTTTCATCGACAAGCAAGAACACATCGTGCCAGTGCAGCACATCTGGACTTGCAAAGCAGCGGCTACAGTACTCTGGGCGTCCATCGAACGCGCTCTCCGGTGGCAGTACCTCGCACAGCATGCACTGAAAGCGCCGCTTGGGTGGCAAAGTGGTCAAGGAGCAGGCACAGCTCGAGCATCGGATGCAAGCGCAGTCTGGTGAGAAACAGCAGCTGGCCCCGCAAGCTGTGTGGTAGTACCCTTGCCACCGCATCATGTTCTCAGTGACGGCTCGAACTGGAAGTTTCTGCTTCCAATCTTGGAGGAGGCATGCATCCAATGCTTGGAAGCTTGCGCTTGACTCCATTCTGCGGATCGAGAAGGATCGGCCGGCTCGGGAAGTTGTTCTGCAAACTCTACTGGCCCTGTTCGCTGGGAGATGATCTTTGCCTTTGAAATGACTTGCTGTAAGCCCAGCTGCATGACATCGAACATATAGAACAACCTCTAGAACCGGACTGAAGCGGGACAAGCTTTTCGTCCTGAGGCAGCCACCCAAAAAGCCGCGCAAGCTCCTCACCTCAGCAAACAAACCGCATGAATCGCGCTGCGTTGTCTGATGTGCTTAGGGCTGCGCCGGGCATCTTGGTCGACAGGCTGACTTCCAGGGCCTTCAGGGCAGTGGCGAACCACAGGCATCGTACTGCTGCACTTTGCGAAATCGCAGTGCGAGCCATCACAGACGCGAGATGCGTTCTCCTTTTCCGAAGACAGATGGGCCCTCGCGCCAACAGTGACATCGGGCTGTTCTGCCAATGATCTCTCCACCCCCCCCAAGCCGGGATACATTTCCGAGAAACCGGAGATGTACACCGACATTGATCGGGCCTCTGCCCCTCTCCTCTCTCTCCCTTTATCTCTCCCACTCCCTCCCACTTCCTTGCAAGAGATCGTTTGATCCACCTCACTTGGGCCGGGGGATTCAAGTGCAACCTCCCTTGACTTTATTGAGCTTCCGACGTTCTCATGTCCGAGAACGTCGGCACGCTACCGGTAGAGCTGGGCACCTCGTCCCGTAGAATCGAGGCCGACAGTCGTATCGCACCTTGGAGTCTGCCAGCTCATCACCGCTCAGACAGGTTGCACCATGCTTCTGAATCCACAAGCCCCGATGCAACTTGAGTGTGCGCGTTCTGGGGCGCCCGCAAACCTGAGCGCGAGTCTGGCCAGAGGCGGCCAGCAGCAGCAAGAGCGATCGCAAGGCCTGCCAACTAAGGCTTGTGGCAGGCCTGCCCAAATTCGTTGGGGAGAAATAACTACGGAGCGCAAGCAATCGGCTAGCTACACCGCTTCTTCTCATAGGTCAGATGTGCCAGTGCCCACACAGTTCTCCGACGAGCACCGATTGCACTCGTTTACGCCTCACCGTGTTGACGAAGCCATTTCACGAGCTCCTGCTCAGCACCTGGACACCGCTGTGATGCTGAAGACTGGCTGCAAAAGTCGACTCAGTAGATGCATGCGGCTGACATGAAGGCAGGCCTCCTAATTGTGTCGGGGAATCTTGTGGATGCCTGGTGGAGTTGTCAGAACAACTGAGAAGCTGACTTTCATCAGTTTCTCCGGCAAGCTCCACCGTCAGCTTTCGGTGGTGCCTTACATGCTCTACATAGGGGCTAGTCACAAGGTGTCACTTTCCTCGGTTAAAATGGCGTCACTAGAGGGACCATGAGGGACCCTAATCTGCAACCTGCGCTTCTCCGAGTGCTGCTCGGTGTTCATGCATGTCAGGTTATCACCAGATGCGAAACAGCTGCGGGACAGCTACGAAATTATGTAGCAGCAGGCGAAGCCAAGGCCGATCAAGACTTCCACACTAGCAAATCGAGCTGGTCAAGAAAGCACATATGCAGCCAAGCTTCGCTAGAACTTTGGCCACGCTGGACAGTGACGCGGCCACAAGGCCTTGGTTTTGCTGCTGAGAGCTGTGGGGCATTGATTCTCCTTCATGCCCCTCCCAGCAAGCGCTGTGACTGTAGGGATTTGCGTTGGAACGCGAAGGAGAGTCGGAACGGTAAATAGGCATGCGTCTCAATGTCGCAGGGAGGCTATCAGTGTCAAATGTGTCATTCATGCTCTGACCAAGTTTACCTGCTGTAACTGCAGAGACAACGCCTGTAGCATCTGCCGAGTCACGAAGGTCTTCCGACTCGCACAAGGCAAAGAGGTCCGAGATCTGATGATCCCACACAGGCACATGTGCTTGGCCATGACGCACGCTACACACGAATGCAAAGGACTTGCAAGGTTGGCCCTTTGCTGGGCGGGCCTCGTTGAGATGCTGGCGCCCAGAGGGCCCCAGCAAGCGCTGCCTGGGAAGCACCCTCACGCAACAAACTACGGGCACTTCTTCCACCGGGCAACAAGTAAAGCCTATCAGGACCTATCACATACTTGCAGAGAGCAATCTGCACATGACAGGTGGCAAGAAAGCAGATTCAATTCCGAACCGGGCGATGGGCTCGAGCCGAGCTCTCTGATCCATGGCCGACAATCGAGATTCATGTGCCAATCACTGCCAAACACTTTGTGAAGCATGCTCGCAGACCAATGTTCTTAGGAATAGAAGAGACCTCCCTAAACCCTAAACTTAAACCCTACGAAATTCCTGATCAAGGCAAGTCCATTTGCAAGAGCCGTCGCAAGTGCTTGAGCCACTCGGCTGGTGTCGCAGCGGGCCTAGTTTGGCTTCAAGAGTCAGGGCTCAAGTTTACCTGAAAGCTTCGGGACGTGCGGAACTCCTCCATCACCCTCCCAAGTTCCTTGGCGCTCCTTTTGCTTCTAAATTCTAAAGCGAAAAAAGAGGAGCGCAGCTTCTAGTGGGACCGGAACAGGAAGACCGTCTCTGGCCTTTGTCCTACACATCCCCTGGCTGTATCGTAATAAGAATAGATGCGAGGCGTGCACGGCGGCTCACTGTAGGGTTGAACTTCCTGGCAATCGTTACGTCTACGTCAAACCGAGCCTCCGCGCAGCCCAATAGAGCCCAATAGAGACGTGACGCAGGAAAGGCCGGTGCCGGATCTTAGCCCTGAGGCATTTCATGTCCTTTACCCTTATTGTGGCCCCTTGCTACTTACCTTCTCTCGCCTCCTCTTGTCTCATCTTGGGACCTGGGGATGCGGCACGGGCTCTCCTGACAGAGTGCCGTCGGAGAGGCTGCATGCGGGGCAATGCCGGAAAGGTGCCACTCCTTGCAGAGCTGAGAACTTCAGGCCTGGCCCGGCGGCCGCGGGATCTCCTACGTCCTCGCGGGATCGCGAGCCTCTCCAACATGTTTCCGACGATTCGCTGCAGCTGCTTGGGTCCTTCTCGGACGCCCCCAAAGGCAAGCTCAAGCTTCTTACTTGAAGTGTCTGAAAAAGCTAGACAACACGATGGCTGCTTTGCTGCAGCAAGCACAGGAAGTGCATTCAAAATTGATATGCCCAGGCCACGCAAAAGAAACCTCTGTGGTATGTTGGCCGCTGCCCAGGGTCAAGATGAGTCAACGACCACTTAAAACAAGACTGAAAGGAAGCTGCGCTTGACCGCCTTACTGATGAATGTACATGCCGTCTCGTAGAGCAGCGGGTCGAGTACCCCAAACCTCACGGGAGCGTGGAACTTGTGAGCTGCGACGCATTCTTTGCGCCCCTGGCAAGCTCCAGCTAGGAGGGTGTTTACGGCATGGCTGCCAAAGTGGCAGAGGCGACAGTAGCCGCTGGCAGAGCCGTGCTCTCTACAGCCAGTCTGCCCAAGTCACCAATCGCAATGCTGTCTGAATTATGTGGCCTTGCCAGAACGTCCGCAGTGTCGCGCCACGAGCAGCAAGTGTGAGTTGACTCAAGTCACCTCACCTGACGATGAGGAAGTTTTATCATAGCACTCAACTCTCAAAGCTTAGACCATTGCTTGCTAAGAGTGCTGGCTCTTCCCCTCCCCCGGTCCATCCCTTTCCTTTTCTCCCAACATCTTGCCTCAAGGACGTGGCCGACAGCCACGGTCGTCTCCTCCAGGCGGAGCATCAAGAGGCCCAGGCCTGACATCAACGCTTGGTCCTGCTTTCTGCTGCTTTTGTTCCTGTCCTCACACAGCCCCCTTAGATTTCGGGTATCTTATAGTAGGGACCTGGGGATGTGAGAGAACGACCACCGCCCCCAACCTCCCCCCCCTTCTGCGCCAAGGTGCGGCTGCAGTGGGCATCGGAGACGCTGCAAACGGGCACCTGGCGTGCCAAAGCAGAGCTCCGGCAAGGACTCTTTGTAAGGGAAGCCTGCAATCTGGGGTCCTATATTAGGGGTGCCTTATGCTCGTAAACCCCCATATGTATACTTATGCCTTGCATACTGGGACTCTCATTAAGGGGCTCCCTCCCCCTTATTGCGGGATTCGAGATCCTCTTCTTGTGCTTCCCATCTCTTAGATTCGCGCAACACCTGACACCCAGCATTGCGCTAACGCGTGCTAACCGTGAACCGTAAACCCAAACCCCGTGACATCCGTGGCAACCTTCGCTCCCAGAGCCTGCCGGGAGAACTTCAGCACGACAGTCAGCCGCTGTCCCGCCTGCGCTACACAATGACCCCTTCGCATGCTCAAGCACATGACTAGTTCCCGAAGTTCTGGTTCCATTTGAGGTACTGTACCCTACATCTGAAGGGCAGTCTTGAACAGAAAGTCAAACGCGGATCAGAACTTGAAGAACTGCCACATAGCTACCACAGCGGCAAGCCCTGTCATGTTCATCGCTTGACTGATGGCCGTCTTCTAGCAAGACTTCAGAACAGAACAGGCCTTGACAATCTTCGGTCTTTCCGTTGTCACCCCGGTCGCCCAATCTGTGGCATCCTGCTGAACGGAAGAACATTGCTGGAATCAGGAAGTGGTCTGGAGCTTCAATCACTACAGAGGAGAGGTTGTGGGCATGCTTCAGAAGTGCTTTGTTCTATGGCAGTTTGTGACCTGCTGGCCTTAAAGCACTGCCGATTGTCAGCCACCTGGCCCGATTTTAATCACCCGGAAGTACCACACACGTGCAGCAGTCAGCATCTCGGAGGACAGTCCAGGATCTCTTCAATCTCGGCATCCACCGTCGCAGCATGCACCTTTGGAAGAGCTGGTTCTAGGCAGAGCAGGGCCCAGGAAAGCCTACTGTAACCTCACCGCCAAGTCTGAAGCCAACATACCAGAACGGCAAACCCGAAAAGCACCAAGAAGAAAAGGCCTCACTCCCTGCAAACGTCTGCGAAACCTCATAACATCCCCTTCAAGCACGAAACAACGGAGGTCCTGAGGTCCAGGCATGCAAGACCGCCTTGAAGCCAGCAGTCATTGGCCGTGGCAGCTCCAAGACCTCCAAGTAGGCCTTGACCGTCTCCGATACCTGAGCTCTGCTTTTCTCTTCGTTTGCAACACTTGGAACGCTGGACCGCTGGACCGCGCGCCTCTACAGGCGACTCAGCGGAGCCCAGTACTGCGCCACACCAGCCGATGGTCGAAGCACCTCTCAAGAAAGGCGCTTGGCTCCAAGTCGGGGGCGTGCCCGAGACATCCCGCCAACGCAATGCAATTTACTTGAGACTTTGAACACGAACGCAAGAAACGAAATATGTCAGATACAACAGTAAGACAAACAGAGGCAGCTCCGGCGCTTCCCACTGCTGGCCAGTCAGGGAAAGGTCCACCCGAGAGTTGAAGCTCCACATTCTGCCCACTCTTGGCCTCCGGGGCAGGACGCTCACACAACGCTCACACAACGCTCACACAACGCTCACATCCGCGCGCGAGCAACGGCATCCGAATTGTGTGCATCACAGCGCCACCTCCTGCAAATCCACCACGTTGCGAGATGCAGCCATGCGGAGCACCTGTCAAAAGTGTTCTCAAAAGCCCGGTTGAAATTGCCAGGCTCCTGCGCTTTGAGAGCTGCGCTTTGCCAGGCTCGGCCCGGCCTCCACGGTGCACGGAGCAGAGCCAGGCGCCAAGAGGCAGCGCTCGCCCGGCCGCAGCGTGCCTGAAGCGGGAAACAAAGGCTCAGCCAATGACAGACACCATTGGACGAATGAGACAGTGCTCACATGCCCACAGTCTGTTCACTGTTTCGGCAGCGCAGTGCCGTTGATACTCCCCCCGCTGTCCACCAAACTCCGCCGCTGCTCCGCGCCTTGTTCCACGCGCCCTCGCACGCGCACCGCGCCCTTCGCAGCAGGCGTGGACTCGAAGACCAGAACCTGCAGCGCGCCCGGCCTTGCACACGCAAAAGACAGCAGAGGGGGACTGGTTCGCCACGCCTCATGCTACAGTGACCGCTTGCTGAAGTGTTTGCCAAGTCGCCGTGGCACAGAGCTGCTGGCCATGTCGTCCAGGCATTGGAGGAGTGAACTGCCCGTGTGCCAGGAGGCCTTTCGAAGCAGCACACAAAGCCTAAGCCTAAGCAATCTCACCACTGCGATACCTGAACTGCCACGTGCATGCTGTCCGCTTTGCCATGCATCTGCTTTGGGTGTGTTTTGGTGCAAGCCACACTAGCAACGCTGGTAACATGTCGAGCCTTCCTGCCATCCACTTGGTTCGTGAGGCCATCCACTGGAACAAATACTGTGGCCGCCTGGCTGAAACCTGCGAACTTGCACATCAGAACAAGGATGCGAGAAAGACATACAAAAGACATCGGAGAGGAGCGGTCTGCTGTTGGGAATGGCAGAGGCCTGCATTCGTCAGAACCGGAGTCAGCGTGGCAATCACCTCGTCGAAGCGATCCTTCAGTGGCGCCACAACGCTACGGAACCCCCGGGGTTGCACGGAAGGAAACAAGGAAACCATCAGCATGCTGCCATTTCGCTTGCCCCGCCTGTGCCCAGCTAACTTCGTCCATCTTTGTCACGGCAACAGCCAGACGTCCATCCTGCAATGGAGCTGCACATATACACCCCAAGTATACCTTAAGCCAGCAGTGTTGCGCAGATCGCACGCCGAAAAGGCTGGCCAGCCTTGGCGGCGGTGCCGAGGCCACGCGCGGCCCGCAGCTGCTCCGCCAGCGTCGAGGGGCCACCTCCGGCCTGGGAGATCAGAACCGCCGTCGGGCTCCGATAAGATCCTCACTTGAGCTGAAGCCCCCAATTCTTCTTTCTTCTTGCCTCCTTCAGCGCCGCCTCCAGCTCCCGGCCCTTGGCAGACACCACCAGCAGGGCCACGTCGGCCTGCGCCGCACATCTACACTGTCGGAGCAGCAATGCAACCGCCCGCAAAATTCGGGTCCCCGCCTCTGCCGCAGCTGCCACTGCCTGCGGCAGGGACCGGCGGCCTCACGATGTAGCGAGATGCAGCGCCCGCGCACGTCTCTGCACGTCTGGGCGCGGACCGCGACTTTGATCATGGAACATGCGGACGGCACGCTGCGGGAGCCTCCTGGCACATCGAGCAACGCCAGCTCGGCGCCCTTGGGGGTCCGAAGGCCGTCCTGCCACAAAGTCTGCACGCTGCTTTACACTTAACACCAGCGCAGCGGTCCCAGGAATCGAAAGCCACAGCGACTCCTCACGCTGCGACTCATCCTTCAGGCGCTCCGCCTCCTTGCACTCTGCGAACATGACCGGGGGGTCTGCTGGGGAGATGTGGCCTGTGGTGGCCTTCTCATTTTCGCGGGGCTTTGCTCGTGCAAAAGCAGCGTTCCCGCCTTCCGGCGCTTGGCCAGGTCGCGCTCACTCACCGCACCCGTCGCAAGAAGCAGCGCCCCCACCAGCATGGACTTCCCAGCACCTGTGTTCACACCAATGTTCACATGTGCATTCCAGTGTTCAATAGTACCCCATGCCAGGTGTCACCCCTGCCAAGGTACCATGGTGGCCAAGAACAGCCACCGTGACATGCGCCGTGGGCGGCTTCGCGTCCCTTGCGACAGCCTGTGTCAGAGCCAAGTCAGAAACAAGGGGCACGCGAAAAGAGTCGAAGGGCGGGTAAGGCAAGGGCCCTTAACTTCAGCCAAAAACACATCAAACCCAGAACACTCCACTTGCTTCCGACAAACCTGTTTTTGTTCCGGACTCTGTCTGTGCTTGCTCCTGACTTGCACTGAGTATGCGCTGCGGCCAAAACTCTTCCGACCAGACAGCGGTCTTGCTATTTCGTGCTAGAGTTCAGTGCTCACGGCAATTTGCGATGTGAAACTCGCATCAGATGGGTCAGATGTCTTAGACATCATGGGCGACAACGAACGAATCACGCATACAAATTGTTTACTCTTTTATCACTCCTTTTAACAGAATATTAATGGGGCCTATTTTGTAATAATATTTTGTGTAAGGCCCCAACAATTGTATTATAATTATAAGGGCAAAAACGAGAACTCTTATTTAATAAGGCTTAATTATGAATAGAATTACAAGAACTTGAAATCCAAAGAATTACATTATAAATTTAAAGAACTTGGAAATGCCAACAATAAACTTACTGCCTTTGCCGGCATTATTTCGGCAATTTCATGAAGATAACACGGGCGTTTCAATCACAAAAACAACTCTTGCATTTGGATTTCATGTTTCGTTCTTTCGAGCGCCCGTGAAATACAATTAATAAAGTAGCATGTGGGCGCTCATTAGTTTCATTTTCTATCTTCTGTTTCGTTCTTAATATTACTACGGGCTTCATTTCTGGCGTTACCAACCTAGGAAATTGCAGAGGCAGAGAGATGGGTTGGAGGGGCAAAGGTCTTAAGGCTGCCAAAATCTCTTCTGCGGGCCTCTGCTGCGAGCGCAGCCGCTGCAGAGGGCGGGAGCCCCGCAGCTGCGGCTTTCTTGGCACGCTCCTTGGTGTTTAACACCCAGAATTCACCTTTTGGGGTAGCCATAATTATCATAGTTCACCTTTTGGGGTAGCATGCCAGGCTGTCTGCGGAAAGTGCCGCTGAGCTTCTGCCTTCTCCTTGATCTCTTTCCTGCACAAGGAAGAGTCTTCATCAGGAAAGCCGCGCGCTGCCTTTTTGTTCATGTGTCACTGCTACGCATAGCTTCTTGCACACGTTGCTGTCTCCTCCTTTGCTCCGCTCGCCGTCTCCGCTCTTCCATCTCCATCTGAGGCAAAGCACCAAGCGGGTCTGGCTCAGTTTTGTGGGCTTCCAAGCGGATTGAGAAGGCTTCAGGGTTTGGCGGGCGACCTCGCAAATCCTAGTTGGCCGCACCTTCTGTCACGTGACCCTCTGCAAGTTCAAAGACTCAGCTCTTCTCAACACTGCTGGACGCACCTGTTGACGGCGAAGCGTCTCCTGCAGGTACCGGAACCCAGCCCTCGAGATTCTCCCTGTAAGCCTCCCTCAACATCCCTCAACAATCAACCCCTAAAACATCCTGATACCATACTTCCTTCGAAGCCCAAGAAAGCCTTTGACCGAACTAATTCTAAACAAGTGCGAATGCTGGGTCCTCCGCTGTTTCCTTCTGCCGTGCAGCCACCAACAAGGCCTCACCTTTCAAGACTTTTTTGGATTCTTTGGGATGTTTGGATTGGAGGTAATCTCAGGCAATCTTAGGCACTCTTAGGCAATCTTGGGGAAGAGGTGGTTCAAGATCTCGGGAATTGATGGGCTTGCAGAGGAGGGGTTTGTCGCCACTGTAAGAGAGGAAGGCTCTGATACAAAGCCTACGTCGCCTGAGCAGTTGAGCTGCAACTATCTTGGCCAAGGCTCGATGCTCGGCTTCCTCCCGCCGCCTTTGCTCGTCAGCCGCGCGTCTCGCTTCGTCCTGGCAGCCCCAATGCACATCTCGTTTCCTCTCTGTCGCGGCCTTTGAGACTCAGTTCTAGGGTTTAGGGTTTAGGGTTTAGGGTTTAGGGTTTAGGGTTTAGGGTTTAGGGTTTGTGGTTTAGGGTTTAGGTTTAGGGTTTAGGGTTTAGGCTTTAGGCTGTAGGGCTTCCGGGTTTTAAGGTTCACAGGCTTGGAACACAACGCAAAAACAAGGGCGCCTCCTGTCGTCGCTGAGCCTCAGCCGCTGCCTCAGCCTCCAGCTCTAGATGCCAGGCGGTCCAAGTGTACTTCTGCCAAACTGCAGGTGCTGAGACTGCGAGCTACACTTCTGACGGCCACAAATACACCCTATAAATAATGTTGTAGAATAAATGCATTTCCATATATAGATATACATGTAACATACATGTATATGTATCATATAGATACCAGTGTCCATATACATATACGGAAACATTTACAAAAACATGAACATAAACATATTCTTGTTGTGGTGACAATGGCTGTTGTGCGTCCTATGCGTTCCAACTTATTTCTCGGCGGATTGTCCGTCCTCAACTTCCAAGGGGCGGGGGGGGGCGCAAGAACAAAGCTCTCCAGCCCAAATCGTCAGGGGGGGGGGGGGGGGGGGCGGTTGTGGGTGTGCAGAACGCTCAGCAAAAGGATCGCGTGCAGGTTACGGCAAGCATTCCGAAGGCGACCAAAAAATTGTCCGCGGAATGCTGTCGCGAAGCAGGTGCGGAATCGCATCTGGAAGTACGAGCGACAACGGTTTTCGATGCAGCGCAAGCGACGTGTTGCCTTGCAGGCCTTGTGCATATTAATATGTCATGTCATACACCTTCGGGCGTTGCCGACAGAACTTTTGAGCAACGAATGCGCATTTTCCACAGGCGTTGGCACATTCCACTTTTGCTGCAATGCCAACAAACGCAAGTCACGTACTAGGCCCTGTTACTAGTCGTCGCTACCATGGATGTAGTTGCATGGCCAATGCTGTGCCATGCCAAGCCTAAGCTTCCGGTACACTCATGCCAACGCTGCTCCACCACGGAAGGCCTTCTCCCGCTCCTTCCGCTCGCGCTTCTCGCGTTCCTTGCGCTCTTTCTCTTTCCTGAGGCAAAGGGCAACAGCTTTGGACACCACGCCATGACGTGCACAACATTCCTAAGCTTCGCGCGAAGCCTATCGAAGCCTCTCTTGCAGCCAAGGCACTGCCTCTTTTCCTCCTCAGCAGCACGCTGGGCCTCCTCGAGTTCCTTCTTCGCCGCCTCCTGGCTCGGCACATTCTGTTTAACATTACCCCTACAATCTCAGGGAGTGGTCTCTCTTTGGTCGCCCTTTTTTCGCAAGCAAAAATGGCTGATTCAGCGAAGCTGTTCTTGCTTTTGACTTGAAGCCTTAACCCTGGCTTTCAACGGAACCGTGGAGCAGCGACACCCCATCGCCCGCTCTCAAGGTCAGATAGTAAGTATCGGAACAGACAAGAAGGTAGACAGCGCAAATTGCACAACCTCTTGTTCATTCCCACGCTCAACCGCTTCCTGCCGTATCACACGAACCACATCACTAAACGTATAGCCATCATCTCCAGAACTTTCTTGGTTCACACCACCGAAATGTTGTGCAAGCATCCACGCGCACTTAAGGTGGATAACTCGCCGCCGCCCACATCACCCCCAAAAGTAGCAAAGGTCCTCAGGGGGTCACATCAAAATGACAGCAGAATTGGCACCGTCCGACCAAGACTGACGAGGCCACTAAGGACTAAGGCAGATCTACGGCATCATCCGAGCCAACGAAAGGCAGGAAAACCGGTGTTCCCCATAGGGGCAACACCCATTAGCGCCATCCAAGCGACGGCGGCGGTAGTGCCAAATGTCGCACACCACCAAGAGTGCAGCAAAATGAGAAAGCCTCCCCAACTCAGTTCACGCCAGCTAGCAGATCAACCAGGGCGTGAGCATCACCGCAGCACTGCGGCAACCAAAGGTCAGTCTAATTTGCTCCCAAAACACTGCACAACTTAGGCGGCGCAGACTGGGGAAATGTCGATTATGACCAGGTAATTTCACGCCACAGGGTCCGCATCTGCCCAAACTCACCTTGGCCCATTCTCGGAAGGCACTCTCAGCCTCATAGTCCCCTGCTTTCGGCACACCCTTCCACCAATGCTCGAAATTGCTTCATGCTGTGCCTGCACGGACCTGCAAAAGCCTTAAAGCGGCCGCTGCAAAGCTGGTACTGCTGGACCGGATGCTCTGTATACTGTCGCATCTGAACTATGGAAGCAAAGGAAGCAGCAGACCTTCAATCAGATGCTCCAATCCCGTCTAGACGCTGACCCTATACAAACCTTGGAACATCCGAAACATACCCCTAAACCCTCCACATCCCCAGTCCCCCTTGAATTCGCCCCCTCCATCCCTTCACCACACAGTTTTCCTCTTCGGCACGGCGGCGCCGCCGCGCCTCACGGAGCTTGGCGTCCTCCAGATCAAGGGGATCAGGGCTCGCAGATCTTGGCATCATGTTCTCAGCGACATGAAAAAAATGTGTAAGAGGTTTTGCGGCTCAGGCAAAGATGTGCCGCGAGTGGTTTGCCAGCGAAACCTCTCACTCCTCACCTCCTCAGCGTCTCGCTGTGCACGGCGTTGGCGGCGAAGCTCCTCTTCCGAAGCAATGATGGCTGAACTTGCTGATATCTTCTGGGGGGTTCGACGGCTGTGGTCACAAACGAAGGCCACAGCCACCGGCTGTGTTGGGAAAGCTTGTCAGGTGCGCTGTGCCTTCTGAGCATCGTCGTCCTTTCCTGCAGGCAGCTCCAGCGAGAATGTTGCATGGCACCCTTGGCACCCTTTCAGATGGACATTCTTTCAAGCAGCCTCCGTTCTCGCTGGGCTCACTGTTGCCAGCTCTTGGAGCATTCTTGCCTGCCTGGGAGGAGCTCAAGGAACCGAAGAATGGGCTCATGGGCTCCCATCGAAAGAAGAAGACGGTAGCTCCGGCCTCCTGTTCAGCCAGCTGCTGGAGTTCCCACTCCTTTCGCCGAGCTTCCTCCTTGAAGGGTAGTGCGTCACTTTGTGCTTTATTGGGCACAGATGCGCAACGATGTAAAACCCCTGAGGTCAACAAAGGAAGCCAAGAGCAAGAAACGGATTAAGAGAGTTGCAAGAGGCGTCGGAACATATGGTTTCTTGCTCGTGCCATTTGAGCAGCAATATTGGATGGAAGTCTCTGAGACTCACAGAAGTTGGTTGCCGCGTCACAGCACTCCTGCGCCTCTTTCACCTCCTGCTCCTCTTTCAGCTTGCCTTTGCGCACTCAGTGCAGCGCGATTTTGACTCGTGGCCATTATGAAAGCAGGGCCCAGTATGCAAGAGGCTCTCATAGGTCTGACCATGCTATCAGTGCTAGTGTATTACCTGGTGGCCGGGAGGCGCTGCTTAGCTCAGGAGCCAACGTATCTTCAGCTCAAGGCGGCGACGCTCCAGGCGGCGCTCGGCCTGGGTTTCGGGGTGGTTCAGGTGCTGGGCTTCGATGGCCTTCCAGGAAACGAAGCTAGGAAATGCACGTGCAAGTCAAGAACTCGAACCCTTTGGCTGACCGACTAGGACAAACAGAACCCACTCCTCAATGTAACACCGAAACTGCTTGCAGGCTGCCTCGCGCCGGCGCTCCTCCTCTTCGTCCTGCCGCCGCTGCTTTTGCGCCTCGCGGACAGCTGCCTGCCAGAACCATACAGCACCACAAAGCGACAATCCGAGAGAGAGAGAGAGACGCAACAGAGCGGCACTACAGCAGAAGAGAATCAGACGCACGACTCCCAACCACGCACAAGTGCTACTCCGAATGATATGAATGATTGAACTTCGCCCCTCACACATCCGACGCCCTTCACCCACGGAGCCTGCGCACGCTTCGCCGCCTCGCGCACTACCCGTCCCGGGCTCGGTGCCTGAGAGATGTCACTCTAAGTGAGCTTGCGCACACCCCTTCGCATCATGTTCG
The DNA here is from genome assembly GCA_905221605.1 of Symbiodinium natans. Classification (NCBI taxonomy): domain Eukaryota; class Dinophyceae; order Suessiales; family Symbiodiniaceae; genus Symbiodinium; species Symbiodinium natans. Next base: position 48,103 of record CAJNDS010000342.1, read on the forward strand.
CCGTGAGCATACGTGGTCAGAGTGAAACGTTGTAAACCTGGCGTCGTAGAGGCTTCACGCACCATCACATGAAATGCATGAGGCACGAATGCTCAGCGCACAACCTTCAACCAGAACTGCTCCGAAACACTCATCCCTGCCTGCACCTCCCCCATTTCTTCAGGCTCAAGTGGTGGGAGGTCCTCCTGCACGATGGCAAAGCAATCCTTTCCTTAAGCTTCTGCTTCAACGCTCCCCGGATGTCCTCCTCACAACTCGCCGCCGTGCGCTGGTAGGGCTTGGTGAGACGCACGTTCAAAGCCTCGGCCCGGGCTCACGACACGGATCTTCCGGGCGCTGTGTCTCCGAAGTAACGGTGAATGCTGTGTCGGCCCTGTCGGCTGCCCCCTGCAGTCGACTGATGGAACCACTTTGCAACGACAGAATGACAACAACACGGACCTGGGAAAGCACCTGCCAACCCCCCGCCCCCAAAAAGAAGGCACCACCGATGAGCACCCCGGCGCGCATTGTGCTCATGTGCACCTCCTCGAGGCTCCGGACGTAGTATCCGCCAGGCATGGTCTTTCCCTGCCTGCATCGCGGAGGGACGCGGGAGGAGGGAGGTGGGAGGAGGGAGGAGAGAGGAGGAAGGAGGGTAGAGGAAGCCGCGGAAATCATGTGTGCTTTCCCTGCAGCCGAGTGGCGGCTTCTGCGTATAAGACTCATCTTCAGGAGCATCTTCACATTCCTGCGAGAATTAGGGGCGACCGTTTTGCGGATGCACTTGGTTCAGTCGCAGAAAGAACATGCCAGGAAGCGTCAGGACAACCAGAGCAGCGTTCGCGCTCGCCAGCCAATTGCCGATCCTTCTCATGGTCTTTCTGGAGATCTTGCTTTTTCAGGTCTGCAACCTGGTCTGGGCAGCTGACTCGCGTGCTGCCTGGGGCCCCGATTTTCCCTTGAGGCCCCGACCTCTGGGGTAGGCACCGTCTGCTGCACTTCCCAGCTGGGCTCTGTGGTGGAGCGGGCATGGGCACCGCCCTGTGGCGGCCGCGACGCCTTCCGGCTCTGGGCTCGCCTGCAGGGCTGTGAAGCTAAAGAGCTGTCAAAGACCTACCTTGGTAGAGAAGCACATGAAATGCTGAAGCGATCCGGAAAGTATGCATGCACATGTACGATCCATGTAAGTGCACATGTACAGAAATGACGGCAATCCATGGCCGCGCGCCTCTTGTTCCTCTCGCGCCACTTTGCGGGGTTCTTTCGCCTGCAGAGCGCCCGGCTTGTCACTTCAAATGCAAACAACCTCACTTCTAAGGGCTCGGCACTGCCGCATCCACAACAATGGGCTTCTGCTCGGAGAACTGTGGCACTTCGATGTCTTCAAAAGTCATGGCGCCAGCTACATTCTCTGTTCCGAGTGCTGATAGCGCGGAAGCTTTGCATGCTTAGGATGAAACAAAATCTTGGTCTCATTCCACTTGGCATGTACAAATTGAAAGTAGCAGTGTGCCACAACATCAGCAGGCCCACAGGCCTCGCTCCCTATCTTTTCCTGCGTGGCTCGAGAAATCCCACCCTGCAGACCGAGTTCAGTCCTGCACAAGCTCAGAACCTCATGTGAAACGTGTGTCATGCTTCAAACTCATATCCCTAATACTTCTTTGAGGTTTCTGGGCTCAATATCATCGTACGGCATAGGATCTAAATCGAACCAGGGATAATGAGAAGAAGCGGCAAATGCCTTCAAGGCACCGACGAAGAAGTTCTCTTGATCCTTAAGCTTCTGCTGTAACTGTCGCTTCGTCAGTTTCTTGCCTGCTGTGAAAGACGGGTCATGAACCACACTCCACCGTTGACCTCTAGCTAAGAACTCTAAGAAACCCCTACGGGCCCCCGCATTGTCCTTAGTCAAACCATCGGCTAACTGAGCAGTCCCGTTAACCCACCTAAGCTGGGTCCCTAAGGCAACCGCTTGTTGAACCGATACAGTAAGTTCAAAACCCGCCCTCGAGGATCGCAGGCCATGCAAGGCCGATACATTTCTTGTCATGGCATCAAAAATGCCCTTGCTATCCATCACTAGGCCTCCCGAAGTGTGCTGCTTCAGCTCTTCGGCAAGCGTGTATCTCGAAATCTCGCCACCGTGGATTTCATACCACATGGCTCGCAAGAGAAACACTTCATCTTCGCCTATGGTAATCGCTTGGACTTCACTGCCGTTGGAGCCTAGACTCTCACGCGGGCACTTAGAGCTGCGCCACGCCACCAGCGCCAGCGACACCTCCTCGCCTTCCAGGATCGCCCGTGGACCCATGCAGCCAACGAAAGCCACTGTCGAGGATTTGTTCGGACGATTAGCCTGGCTAGCGTCGGCCCACACCATTGCACTGATGGACTGCCATGGCTGTCCCCAGCATGGGAACAGAATCCTCTGAGAAGCTGTTCGACGAACTTCCCGCACCAGCTTGTTGACACTGACCAGGGTGTTCACTGTGGCCATGGGCACCTCGCTCAACTTCAGCGACACTTCCGCCTGAAACTGTGGACCAGTCTGTGAGGCCTTCCACGACAGAGTCCCAAGAGCTGCTCGAAGGTCGCCAATTTCTTTGGGAGTCGCCTTAGACTTAAGTTGCTTGGCTCTCTGGTGGTCTAGCGGGATCTCCTGCACCCAGTCGTTGACGTACTCTTCCTGATCCAGCTGAATGCCAGCCTCCGTCTGTCTGACACGACAGCCTGCAAAGGTGAAGCCTTCTCCAGTCGCCTGCTCCCATTTTCCAAAACGGAAGCGCTCCTGCAACGCTTTCTTCGAGTCCAGGTACAGCTTGTTGCCAGGAAGCCCTGCCAGGAGAAAATCGTCGACGTGCAGGCCTGCCAGCGCGCACAGTCGGCCTGAGCCGTCCCGCAAGGCAAACAAACAACGATCTGCACGAAGTTGCTGCCATCCGGTCTCCCGGAGCGCTTTCAGAACCGTTTCGTGCCACTTTCGTGGCGCGTGCGCTAAGCCATAGAAGGCCTTCGTCAGCTTCATTGCCATTCCGCTATCTGCTGGATCTGCTCCAAACATGGCCGCCAATTCAATTGGCGCCCAAACCACCAAGTTTTCCTTCTCCAGGCTTTCGAAGGTTTGAAGAAACGCCGATGTGACGTCTCCAGTTTCCAGGATCATGCCACTGTTTGCCGCCGCAGTGAGTAGCATGTTCCTGCCAGTACAAGACAATGTCGGTGCTGCTGTCTCGACCTCCAGCAAGTTGTGGGCCTGATACCCCAAAACCACCAACCTGGCTTTTGGAGCACCACTCGCCTTTCTCGTCAAGACCCACCTCATGTTCATTATCTTGTTGTAGTCCAGGTCGCAGATCTCCTGGGCTGTCAAAGCTCTGGCAGCTCGCTCGCGGATTACGTTGCTCACCTCTATGGACATGGCTTCGTCGTACTCCTCCTTCTGAGGTTGCGTCAACGACCTCCAGTGTACTTCTCTGCTCTTTTCTATCATCTTTTGCGATAACCAAGCGGTAGCTTTTCGAGGCCGTTTCGTGATTTTCTTGAGGTCCCGCTCAGTGAGGCTAATCTCACAAGCGTAGCACGCATACTTCTCAGGCGGCACCGAATAGTGGGCTTGCTCTGTCTGAGGAACGTCTGGTCGTAGCTCCTCGTCGCTGCTCTCCTCGTCGGTGGTGGAGTACGGGGCCGCGCTAGCATGCTCCTCTTCCAGGAAGTCTGGTTGCGCGGGTAAAACTCCTTGAAGTGTACCTTGAGGAGGAACCGGAGTTTCCGGCTCGGCCTCAGGTGCCTCCTCGGCTAGGACTTGGGACCTCAGCGCAGGTTGCGGCACTGGGATCTCAGCCATATCCTGGTCGGGCGGCAACTCGCTGCGCCGCTCTTTCTTCACAGGGGGGCCAGACACCGAAGAAGATGAGGCTTCTAAGCCTCGCCGTGCGCCGGCTGCAGGACCTCGTTGTTCTGGAGGAGAACTTGGTTGTTCAGGACGTGACTCTCTTACTTCTGGAAGGGAACCTCGTTGTTGCGGGGCTCTTTGCTCAATTTCTTCCGGCAGCGTCCGCCCAGCTCGCTCGAACTGAGTTTCGCCGCACCATCGCTCCATCAGGGACCGGCGTGGCCTCTCTTCAGTCTTGTAGTTGTCGAGGACGATATTGGCACCTCCGGGCCTCTGTAGGACCGTTCTTCTCCTCCCAGACAGACCTACATCCGGCACCGGGCAGTCTTTGGTGCGATCAGGAGTGAACAAGGACAACCTAGGAACCAGATGTTTGCGAATCACCATCGTCTCAGTGACCACCCAACGGTCCTTTTCTCCTCCAACACGAGGAGCCTCGGGCTCCACCAGGCGGTCGGCAGGACTCAGATCTTCCTCAATCTCCAAGCCGGGGTTCTCTGAGGTGGCATCCAGGAAATGCTTGCCTCGGTATCCACGAAGAAGAATCTCCAGCCCGACTGCGTTCTGGTACACGGTGGTTCCTTGGGTAGAGGAAACGAGCTTCTCGCGTTCTGTGGTTGGCCTAACTTGGTTCAGCTTGGCTCTAACGAGTGTGGTTCCGGTGGCTAGCCAAACAGTGGTGCCTTCTTGCAAAAGCACTCGAAGCGGACCAGTCCATCCACCTCGTTGACGATTCATGCGAGCACGCCACAGCATGCACAAATCACCGGCCTGATATCTCTGCACTGGCCTTGCCACCGAATTTGACAGCTTGGACAACTTGATTCCCGCGTCTGCTTTGAGAAATGCTGCTTCCGCCGTGGCCCTGTGCGCTAGGACTTTGCTGAAGGCTTTTCTTGGATCTAGCCCAACCGGAGGAGCATCTTCACGCTGCCATCCTCTCGCCCACTGAAATGGACTATATCCTGTCGCCGAGTGCACAAAGGAGTTGTGGCCATGTGCAGCCAAGGTAAAAAGAGCTCCAATGTCCAAGTTGAGCTCTTCCAGCTCCAGCTTCTCCACCGTCCGCTTCATCACTTGAATTGCTCGCTCTTCGACGCCCATCAAGTAGTGAGCTTCAGCGGGCGCTGTCATCAGCCCTAGGCCGCTGCGGGAGGCGAAGTCGATCATCTCCCTGCTGGTGAAGTAAGCTGCCGCATCCGTGTACAGCCACCTTGGGCTCGGGTTCGCCGCCATCCATGTCTTGACCACGGCTCGCTTGATGTCAGCTGTGCTTGGTTCCCAGGCCTCTTCGGCTGGGTACTCATGCAGAAAGTGCGTCATCACAAAACGACTTGCCCGATCGATCATGAGCAGGAACTTCGCCTTGGTCCTTGTCCCATTGCGTTTGTACTCATACTCAAAGACATCCATCCCCAGGGTTTCCCAAAGGGCCGGAGGAGGTTCAGCGGAAGCTGCCGGGGGTCCATGTTGATGGCGAACTTCTGCGCAATCCACACACGTCAGCTCCCTGGCCATCTTCACGGCCCACTCCGGACATCCTCTCCTTTGAAGAAGCCTTGCCAGGTTTTCGAAGGATGTATGTCCAGCCGCCCGATGTAGCCTCAGCATGTTCTCTTTCACTTGCTTCAATTTGGCACCGTTCGGGGCCAAGGCTGGAAGTGCACCAGAGGTCATGGCATAGATCGGGCTCTCGTCGGCTGGTTGGAGCATGAATTCCTGAAGTTCCTGTTGAAGGTCTCGTCCTTGAAGTCGAAGTTCCCACTGGATGCCCTCGAGGATGTCCTTCACCATGGTCACCGGAAACGCAACCGACTCTGTGATGACATCATGTTCTTTGTGTCCAGGACACCGGCATCGTCGAAGGACAGCAGCAAGTTGATGGCTCGTCGTCAGGATTCGCCATCGCTTCCCATGTGCCCCTTGTGTTTTAGGATAATGACATCCCTCAACTATTAGAACATGTAGAGGTCGACCACATGCTGTCGCAGCCTTCCTGATGTTCTGCTCGGCCAAACTATCCTTCCAGTAGCTCATGTCCATAGGAGTCTCCCAGGCGATCTCGTTGCCTTCATGGATGCTCCTACAGGCTGCTTCAGAAAGAATTCTGGCTGACTCCAAAGCGCGTCGCTGTCCTCTCTGTCGGTTTCGACGGGCTCCAGGCGATTCTCCAACTTCCCAAGAGGACGATTCCCCTCGGACTGCTGGCGCTATCCACAAGAAAGCCGGCTTGGCTTCCGCAACTTTCGCCACAAGCGTGGTCGCCACATCCTTCTTGTCCACCTTCCACCCAGTCTCCTGGTAGTAGCCGTCGAAGGTGATGCCGAAGTTGCCCGCGCCAGCTCCAAAATGGCCATTGGCTCGGGCTCCATTGATCTCCAGCAAGTTTGCCGGTTCTATTGAATTCAGCAGAATGGTCGTGGTGCAAAGCAAGGACGCAAAGTAAGTAGCCCCTGCAGCGTGCAACTGGCGCCGAACAGCACCTGTGAAACCGCGGCTGCGCTCCTGAAGGCCCTGTGTCGGTGAGGTTGCCGCAGGCTCTGTTCCAAAGTGGCGCTCCACACCCCTCTGGCCAGAGTCATCCTCACCTTCGTTCGCATCCATCAGGGGGCCTTCTTCCAGCTCACCGTGCTCATGTTCTCGGCGTCGTCCAGGTCTGAGTCCTTGGCCGCATCTTCGCCAAGGGCTTCCTTCAGACGCATCTTGAGGGCCGCCACCTTGTTCTCCTGGTCCTGAATAGTCATCCATGCCTCCTCCAGCTCGGCTCGAGGCACACTTTCCTGCGGCGTTGACTTCCCATTCTGAGCAGCCACAGCGGCGTCCGAGGAGCGGCTTCCACTGCGTCGTGCATCGCATGTCGGTGGTGTCAGCGCTCTGGCCTTTGCCGTTGCGCCCTTGCACTGGAACAAAGTCGGAGGAGACATCGAGATTCCCCTCGGTCCTGTGTAGCCGGCCTTCTTCTCCATGAACGTCTCCAGGGTCACCTTCTCGTTCTGCACCATGCGCCGGCCCTGGACCTCGCGGATCTTTCCCAAGCACATCCTCTCGTTGACCTCGCCAGTGGGGAACTCGAGGGCCAACTCGTCCATGGCCTCCTGCACCACCGCCACTGTCGGACCCGCCGTTCGAGTCTTGCCACGGCTGCCCTTCGTCTCGTAGCGCAGTCGAAGACCGCACACTCCACACGCCATCCATGTCGCGTACTGGTTCTCGCGCTTGTTGCCGGGAGTGTGCTTGGTCCAGCATGGATAGCCACTCTGGCGCGGGTCGTCGAACGGAGCTGCCTCGCGAGCCATTCAAGCACTGGAGGCGAAACAAGGACAAGCGGGCACTCAAGTCTCGAAGTCGTTGCGAAAGCTGAGGGCGATCAACAACATGAATCGGCTCAACTGCGTGCTTGCCGAAAGGGAATGCGGCCAGGACTTGCTCTGCTGACTCTGTCCCCCAAGCACTTGACATGTCTGAACCTTCCTCGAGGCTATCTTCAATCTTTTTGCTGCATCCGGGCTGCTTGCTCTGCGCATCACGAAGTGCTTCAAGAGCACCTGGAGTGAACAAAATGTCCATCAAACAAGTCGCAGCATGAGGAAGCCGCACACCATGTTCCTGCTCGACCTTCAGCCGAAAGGAAGTCAGGTCCAAAAGACGCCCAGCAACAGGAATCATCAGATGCCCGGACTGAGTCTGGAGAAGTTCTGTGGCCCATAGGGTGCTTCTTCTATCCTGAAACCACAAACAAAGCCGATCGTACGAAATTGTCGCCCTAGCCTCTCTCAAAAACTTGCTGCCGAGCAGTGCCGGAGTGTTCTCAGCATTGTGAGTTTGTGGCCTGTGGTCGCCGTCCAAGGTGTAGAAGTGAACTTCCCCCAGGCCCGTCCCGAACAAGGTCACTTTCGAACAGGCCCGCAAACTCAAACCATCGCCAAACTTGAAGACGGGGCGGTCGTCGAGCGTCACCATGTGCTGAACGCCAGTTCTCTGAATCATTGTCTGCAGGGTCTTCACTCCAACTGCGTTCTCTGTCGCACCAGTGTCCAGGATGAAGCCTGGCGTTCCATCGACGGCCGCCATCATTGCGGTCTCCAAGCTCAGCACCAGGGCTTGCTCGAACTTGTCCGGAATCGTCAGCAAGGGGTCGACCTGGTGGAACTGCAGGTTCTGCTTCTCCAAGTCGGCGTCGGTCGGCTCTACGATGCGGTCGAGAATCGGCTCCATGGGCTCGGTCTCGGGGAGGTTCTCAGCCGGAGCGTCAATGAAGTACATATGGTAGACCTGGTCCATCCACATGTTAGCACCTTTCTTGCCAAGCTTGCCCGCTCCTTTCGCATGCCTATTTGGGCAATCTCGGAAGAAATGGCCAAAGCGGCCGCAAATCAGGCAGCCACCCTTTCCAGACGGCTTGCCTGATGACTTGCCCTTGCCCTTGCCAAGGCCCTTGGCTGAGGACTTCCCCTTTGCCGCATGTCCCGAGAGGCCGCCTTTCTTGCCGCCCAGGGGGTAATAGCCCCGAGCCGCCCGAACTTTCTGGATGGCTTGACGTGCTTCCTGCAGCGTCTTGGCTGCTTCTGCCGCCAACACAGCAGCCTCTTGCTCCTGCACCACCAGCGCCTCCTCTTCTTCGCCAGGGGCCCCTTCAACTGGAGGCTCAGTTCCAGCGACGTCAGCACCATCTTCGCCCTGCCATCCTGCGTCACTTGGCCACTCGGACCACTCAGCCCAGTACGAAGTCTCATCGTCCCAGGCCCAGTCCTCCCACAGCCAATCATCGCCGCCTCCTTGCCAGAGAACATCTTCTTCCCAATCTTCAGACGCATACCAAACCCCTTTTCGTCGGGCATGCTTGGCGGAGGGGTCCTCTTCGTCATACAACGCTCGGAGCGCTTGGCGGATCCGGTCGAAGGAAACAACATTGGCTGTGAGCGTGAGCACTTGCATTCTCTGGTCATTCGTCAGGCCGGCCGCCTTCAGCAGGCGGAACCCACGAAGCTCGTCTTCAAAGAAGCCAAGGTGCCGATGCACCTCATCATCACCACCTGGCTCCTTGACGGGCTCAGCGGAACCAGCTCCATCAGCAGCGGGCTCCTCTTCCTTCTTCTCAGTGGCCTTTGCTGAACTCGGTGAGGCCGGTGTCGAGGGTGTCGTGGACGAAGCAATCTTTTCCACTCGAGCCCTCGATCTCAAAAGGCTTGCTTGCAGCTCTCGGAAGAGGTCATCCTCCCGCACAATCAGCTCTGGGATGGACTCGCCCTCCTTCCGCCGCAGCTGATGCCACCGCTCCAGCTTGCTGAAGGAATCCGGTATTGGCAAAGTCTGCAACGGGGAGCTTCGAAGCACCTGCAACAGTTTCGAGAGTCCATTGGAGACATCAAACTCGTCGGGCGACAAATGCCGCACCACGCTCTTTGCGGGGCCGGTAAGGCGACTCCACACTCTCGCTGCTGCACCTCGCCGCTCAGTGTCTTTCAAGGTCTTCTCATACCACTTGCAGGCCACTTCAAATGTCTGAAAGGTCCCTGGATCTCCATTCCACGTCGGCACGGCATCAAAATCTCTGCCAGCCATCTAAGCACGGATCACCTTTTTCTCAAGCGGTCACCCTGAACCAGGGCTCCGCTACCATGAAAGTAGCAGTGTGCCACAACATCAGCAGGCCCACAGGCCTCGCTCCCTATCTTTTCCTGCGTGGCTCGAGAAATCCCACCCTGCAGACCGAGTTCAGTCCTGCACAAGCTCAGAACCTCATGTGAAACGTGTGTCATGCTTCAAACTCATACAAATCAAAAGGTCAGGTTTCGTTTGCGCTCGGTTTTCAACCTGCGGTTGTGAATGGAATGGTCTACCGGGTATACCATGCTGGACCAAGATGCTGTTTCTTGCGTTTGGGTGTAGGGATCGTCCGCCCTACTGGCAGCCCCCTTGAGCACAAGAGGAGGCTAGAGATAAGGACAGCCTGGACATGCGTGATGCCCCGGGCCAAGACGAGTCACTTGCACACGGCAGGCCTTGAAAGACACAAGGCAGATTCATGTAGACTACTGGGCCAGGCTAACTTAACTAACTACTTCGCGAAAAGCGGGCCCAGCTGTGTACATCTTCGATAGGTCAAGAAACATGAACGGGTGACTACTGTGGGGTGCTCTGAGCACTGAGCTTGCTGTGGACCTAGTGCATCTGTGCTCGCCCCGTGTACATCTTTGTTCCCTCGCTGATCACCGACTGCTTCCGCTGGACTTTGCACTGGGAAGCATCTGACCCAACGCTCGTGTTGAAACAGCCTCTCTCTCGGAACAAAGGCGCCAGCACTCCAAGCAATCTTTGGCCGTTCGTGGATCTGTAGCGGTGTTTTCGTGATCGTCCGCATCCACACACCACCCTTACCGTTCTTTTTAGCTGTGTCCACTTAACCTTTGTCCGGCCTTTGAGACCCATGCGCATGTCTCCGGGGTAGCACAGCAGCTCCATACGGCATCTTCAAAAACTGATCGGTCGGTAAGAGGGAGAAGTGGCACAGCTGCTACGCTGCTGCGCCGCTACACACTCCATGCACCAACTCGGCCATCCGGGGCACCTTATGGCCTCCCTCTTCTACGCACGGCGCAAACAGACAAGCTGTAGCAGAGATTTATGACCAAGCATTTCAGCTGCACCACGACGAAGTGTTGGCAAACGGTTTATCCACGACAATTCTGCAGTCTGTCTGCGCTTGCGCTTGCTTGAAGTGCGCGCATCCTAGCTTGGCACCTTTGACTACAACGGAAGAGATGATGTTTCCAAAGTGTGAAACGAATTGCCACAGCTGCGAGGCACTTAGACCAGAACCCTGATACTCCCAAGGCGTGGAAGGGAGACCAAAAGTTTGCTTCTTCAGAAGCCCAAAAGACTGCTGTCATCTTTTGTCAGCTGCTGGCAGCACCCAGCAGCTGTGTAGAACAAGGGCACGGCATGGCGCGGCATCGCGGCACTGCATGGCCGACCCTGTCACCGGTATGGGCACATCCACGACCTGCAGAAGCTGCATCTTTTTGAGGCACATAGGCAATACATGAAAAGGGGGAAAGACGGGGAAAGGTTCGGTTCTGCATGGTTTTAGCCTTGGGTTTGTGAGCTCGGTTCGCCTGAGGCTAGGACTGAGTCGGCAACACGGACGTGCTGTCCAGCCAGTTGGCCTGCGCTCAGACAGCCGTCACAACAATGACAAGACATGCAAGTAGCCGATACTTGTAGCTTCTCGTCACGCTCCACAGCTTTGCTTGACTTTCGCTCGTTCGGCCTGGCGTCCTCCTTCGGAAAAGACCACCAGCAGGGCCGTCATGTTGTCACCTGCAAGCCACCCGAGGAAGGTGGACGTGAGTGGCAAGTGGCACCTCGGAGCCTTCCCATCACTCAAAAAAAACACCGTTTCTTCAGAAGGGGCCTCCAATGCCCATCGTCTGCGCCAAGTCTGGGGACACACAGGCATCGAGCATCTCCTGGACAGGCGCAGCTTGAACTCACAAAGACTCACAGGCCACGACACACAAAGCCCTCGTCGTCCTCGAGAATCGAAGACAAGCGCAAGCGACCCTCCTGGCAATCCGTCCGCTAAGCAGGGGAATAGTGATGGCATAGTGCTGATTCGAAACATTAAGCACGTTTTTCCTATTTTCTGTTTGTTTTGCCTGGGCACCTGTTTCGATTCCTGCAAGCCGACTGCCCGTGGAAGGCCCTAGCAACTCCCCCTCTCAGCAGACCTCAGACTGACCCGGCACAGGCCTGCAGCCGGAATGCGAGGTCGGCGAAGCTGCCAAGGCGCATGCGCACAAAGTCGACAGCCTCCTCCCAGCCGTCAGGAGCACGACTATGCGGTCTATGAACAGACGACGGAACGTTACTTTGCAGACATCCATGTGCCCCGTAAACACGGATGCAAACAGGTCAGCATGCCGGTGCTGCTTTGAAACTGTGTAGAATTTACTGTCTCCAATCATTTCTGATAGCAGAGAACACTTACCTGGCTGACCTTATCAGGCTGGAGCTCTCTCTCTGAAAGCTGCCAACTCGACTGCACATCATCAGTCCTGGCTGCTAAGGACATCCCACCTGGAACGGCTTGCCAGAACTCCCTAAACAAAGAAGTGAAGACCCACAAGCCACAATTGTGTCACATGTGTTCACGCCATCGGACACGCTCTAGAGCCTTTGCTAAGCCACTGGCACACCATCGCAGGCCAGAATCATGAATTCGTCGTCCGCCTTCGAACAGGAGCAAGCCCCTCCCAGCTCCACCCAAACCAGGAACCCGAGCTAGTGCGCCTGTCGGCTGAAGCACCGGACGTCTGGATGGCAAGTAATGACTTGCTCCTGAGAATGGTGCAGGCTCGCTTCGCTTGACCAGCTGTGTCGCTGCGTGCAAGCTCGGCCGATGCTTATCTCAACACACCGCCAAGGGAGCAAGTAATGGGCATCCCGGCACCGAAGCACTACGAAGCACTACACCTCCGACAGCACTGCAACCAGCGAAAGCTAAACGGGTGACCTCGGCCGACAGGGTGTGATTCTGCTTGTACCTGGGGAAATACAGCCCGTGCCAAGTTTTGCCTCCAAGGCTTCTGAAGGTCAAGAGATGATGTCGTCTAGCGTTTAGGGTTTAGGGTTTAGGGTTTAGGGTTTAGGGTTTAGGCCGCTCCACAGGCTAAGGTGATCCCTCGGCGCACAGCAAGTCGCCGATGGAGCGGGAGAGATTTAGATTACCATTGATTCCTCGGCGAAGCTGACACAGGAGAAGATTGAAGAGCTTGCGCCAGTCCGTGGCTAACATTACATGCTTGTTGTTGGAATCGGCTGATGGTTATGAGATCTGTGGCCCAAACTATAGTGCACGTGGTTGCCCACGTGCTGCTGGACCACGGTTCCTCCAGCCTTCAGCACGTTCCATCATGGGCAGGCCAGGGTAGAACATCATTGACATTCAAATCCGCTGAACGATCCAAGTCCGTTCATCTGAGATACCCACCCGCAGCACGCGTGACAACTCCACCGGACTGTTCGGTTTGTGATCTTCTGACCTGGGTCGTCACAGCACTCGCACTTGCTGCAGCTAGGCTAGGTATGCGTGTTTGGCTTCAGGCCCTTGCAAAGCATAGATAGCTTGGATGACCTCCTCCCCCTTGTACATGTGAATGCTGAGTCAGAGGCATATCTATCGCCTTTCCGCGTCTGCAGAGAACCTTAGCTAGAGGTTGCGTTCAGTTTTCACATGCGTTCATCGAGCCATGACTCGAGCGTGTCTTGGGAAGCCAAGGGGCGGCTCGGCTATCTCCAGCATTTGCTACAAAGATCGCATCCGGGCGTACCACGGCCGCCACCTGCAAGTGATGGCCATACACGGGGATCCTGAACCCAAGTCTATAGAGGATGCAGAGCCGAGACCCAAGACCCAAAGCCCTTGCAGTTCTGAGGCCGCACACCATGGTGCAGCCCATGATTTCGGGGTTGGCCCAAGACTTGAAAGCCTTGGGGTCCGCTCACGCGCTGAAGAATTGGCCTTGGCCTGGACGCTGATGTTCCGGGAAGCTCTGGGGCTGTGGCTAAGCTTCGACCCAGGCTCTGCAGCTCTTCCAGGTACTGAGAATCCATCAGCAGAGTGTCCTGCGCCCCCAAAGAACCCTCAGTGAAGGAGAAGCTGTCCCCCTTCCACCGCTGGCCTCCCCCTTCCGGCCCCGCTGTGAAGCAAAGAGTATCATCGGACCCAAAACGTGCACGTGGGCGAACAAGATTCTGTTAAGGGATGGCAGCCCCCAATGATTCGCGTCACATCACCACTGCTATTTCTCCAGTCCATACGGTGGAAAGCCCGCATGAGCGCGTCGCTGCAGTCCTGCAACAGAAACGTGGAGATAGTTTCGGGTTCCGTCTATGCCTCCCAGATGGCCAAGCCTGGCTGTTCTGCAGTACCAGCTCCGCAGGGAAGTGGCGCTGGCAGAACCTCCAAGAAAATCAGTTTCAGGTGCCAGCACCTAGAGAGCATTTGCAGAATGAACTCCCAAAGCACTCCGGGAGCCCGTGCTGGGCCACATGTTCACCTCCATGACCGTCCTAAGAAGTGGATTCGCTCTGGCCCACATGGGGCACCAGGTATTCCGTACCATCGCCTCTGAAGCTCGAGCAAGCCTTCCGTTGTCCACTGGCAGCCAAGGCAGCAGCCATGACAACGAAGAGCGAGGAGTCTCGCCACCGCGCGCCTCCAATAAGTATCTGTGAGAGCCCTGCCTCCTTGTGCACAGAGTGGCTTGCTGGGCTTGCTTGGGGCAAGGCTGCTTGAAACCGCCGGAGAGGCCAGCGAGCTGATGGCCTTCGGAAAGATTGCAACTTGGGCTCTCTCTTCGCAAGTCGTCTGGAAATCTTTGCCCGAAAGTCTGTGCACGGGGCCAAGTGCGAATCCTCCATTCGGTCTCGCCTGCCACTGCCAGCAGAAAGTTATACTCGGGAGTGCTTCGGAGGGATTAAGGGGACAGCAACAATGGGGAGCTTGGCAGCTTCGTACGTAGTTGACGTGGTTTGCACGTGGCGGTGGCGCCAACCCTGCATGGCGCTGAATCCCCATTCCAGACCATTGGTGTAGGACCTGCAGCGTCGGCAGAGCTCTGAAAAGTATGGCGCAGGGCTGCAGAAACGGCGCAGCACTCACACGCACTAAGCATATACTAAGCATCCTGGAATCAGGCCTGCCATCTCCGGAGTCTTTCTGCGTCGACGGGCCTGTGCCCATAAGGGATGCGCAGCATGCTGGGGGGGGGGGGGGGGGGGGGGGGGGGGGCGTACTCCAAAACCATCCTAGTCCCTGCTTGGGGGGTACCTTCCATGTCATAACAGGAACCTCCGACTGGGCAACTCATTCGGAGAACTGTCCCTTTGGAGTCTGCTCGGAATACATGTCCGCACCTGAAAGCAGACCCCCCATGGCGGCGTACACAACCTGCCAAGGTCCAGCAAGCAAGGATGTCAAGAGCTGCCAACACCAGCTCGGTCGCATTGAACCATGCACATCTGGGGCTTTGGGGGCGATTCAACGTGTTGTGAGGGGCTTGTTCTCTTGATAGGTTTCCCTATTTTCTGGACCCCAGATGCACAGACAAGACCACGCCCGGATCACCTCCTGGGCCAGTGTCTTGCCGCCATCAAGAGCAAGCCAAAGGTAAATGGCGACGATCGGCACATGACACGCTGAGCGCACAAGGTAGCACAAAGGCTTTCACACAGGAACTATAAAAAGGCAACCCAATGTAGGGGGAGCACAGTACTAACTGCGAAAACCACGACAAAAGCCACGGACATTTTGCGATGCCGGACTCAGGGCGAAGGCGAGTCGTCCTTCTTTGGCCGCTTGGCCTCGGCGCGGTTTTGAGGTGCAAAGGCAAGTCTCTGAACCGTCAGGGGCCTCAGGGTTTCGTGGACATTCCCAAAATACGATACTCCTCGTTGTAGGAGCCCCAAAAGGGTCCCTCAAAAACCCAACAGCCCCCCCCCCAACAAAACAAACAAGAAGAGCACACCCGTTCTCGAAAGAAAACACACGTCGCCTACTAACTTCCGGCGACGGCCTCTGCCCGTTGGGAGCCTGGCTGGTCGCCCTCCTTCATCCCGGAACTGCCTGGAGCGCAAGAGCAGCTGGAAGTCTCCATTAAAAAAATCTGGGCTGCGCTTCTGAGGGGTTCCGGTATGAAGACTTCTGGTGGGAAACCTTCGGCAACAGAACAAAGACACAGACGAAAACCGTTGAAAGGCGCTTTCTGACAGCCTCTTCAGGTCCGCAACGCTGGGGCCATTAAGAGTTTGGTCCTCAGAGATCCAGCGGTCTAGGAATCCACAACAAGACACTGCATGCCACTGCAGATGTGCAAACGCGCGAACTGGAATCTGAGGCCCAACATCCTCGAGGAAGCCAGCCTGGAACAGATGGTGAGTTGTCCACATGCTAGCATCGCAACCATCGCAGACTACACCCAGTTGCCACGATACTATTGAACACACCTCCCTGCAGCCTACATGGAGACTACCTAGAACAAGACATGACGATCAACTTTCTCTTTGGTAGGGTGGTAGGCTCATTTAACTGGAAGGCTCTGCCTGCTCATAAAGCAGAAGCTGCATAACCTAGCGCAACCCAAATCACTAAATGAATCATGTGAACGCATGATTCACAACCCCCCACTCCCATTTCTCGAAGGCACTGTCATGGCTGGCAGGGCGCTATCGCCCAATGCTCGCCTCGGGCAGAGCTCATGAAAGGTGAACTGGATCCCGGTTGTTGCAGTCCGCATGAAGCGAACCCCCCGAGGCAAGTGGAACATGCTGGGTCGCGCTGCTTCTGCCGGCTTTCCCGTACCTTCCGGTTCTCACGCTCCATGTCCAGAACCTGCCTGTGCAGGGGGTGCTGGCTGGCTAAGGCTAAGGTCGCGAACAGAGGCTGGCTTGCAAGGTAGAGCTTACACTACAAGGTGCGAGCACTGCAAAACACTCTTGCCCCCACCTTGCTTCTGCGGTCTCGGTCTCCTTAGCCCAGAAGTGAAACCGACGAGTCGACAGAAGGGTTTCCACAGAGCACACACTGCAATACATGCACCATCTTCATAATCTTCACAATGTTCACTATCTTCGCTTCATTGCGCCACTAGCAGAAAGCTGCTTCACTTCCGAATAGCACCATTCAGGAAACACGCACTCCAACCACAGTTGTGTTTTTCAAGTCCAGATTGGTTCTATTGTGCTGACGCCCACCCCCCCCCCATACACACACAACAGGCTATTTGATTTGTGTTCTCCATATTTCGTACAGCAGTGGATGCACGTGGCTTGGCAACGCGGGAGAGGCGCTCTGTTGCGGCGGTCTTCCTTCGCCATGCTGCTTGTCGCAAGGAAAACGGCCAGACGATGATTGAGTACGGAACAACATCACACATAAATGCCACAGAGCTCCCCAAACATAATTTCATCAAGGGTGAACGGCCAGAGGAGCCTTGCAAGGTCCGAAAGTCCGAGCTGGATGGGAGAACTAGGACAGCTAGGATCAGAGGGGATCAAAACACCAAATGCAGGTCAATCGTGTGTCTTTCCCGTCCTACCTTCCCGTTAAGTCGCCCAGCACTGCCTGTGGTAAACATTTAAACTTTCGGGCAGCGCTTTCACCACTCTTCCACCGCTGCAACAGCATACAACTCCAAAAACTGGGGCCGTGGCTGTCATGAGCAGGGATCGGCGTACCGGTTCGTGCTTCCGGTACTGAGACTTCTTAAGCCTGGGTACATGGTCAGTTATTTGGTTAGAGGCGCATTGCAATATGGCAGTAAGCCCCGATGGCTTCGAGCTCGGCACATGTCGTGTGACTCCGACTTCATTGATGTGGGAGTGGCAATAAACCTGATCTCCCCGGGTTGTACACTTCTCGGGTCTCTTCTAGTTCCCTTCTTCCGGCTGCCATGTCAAGCAGTTTCTCCCAGAGGCGCGCTTATGTTCCAAGCGCCTCGCTTGTTAGAGACAGCTCCATGGCAGACGTAAACGTCCTGGCTGTTGACCTCGAAGATCGGAATCCTGCAAAGTGAAGCTGCCGTGGGTTGCGGGCCCCAAAGTAACCTAACCGTGATGTTACGGTATGGCTTTCGCCGGGTGATGTTGGCCTCTCTTTGACCTCTGTGATGTTGAAGGGCTCACTCCCCACATACAGCGTCCAGGTCCTTACAAGATCTTTTCAGTATCTTGGCCTTGCGCCTTTCTCACTAAGCAAGAACTGCACAGATTTCGGCACCCGGCCCATCCTCCCACTGAACCAGCCGGCAGTTGGACCTTCGGAGAGGCGTGAAACACTCCCCAAACACCAGCCAAAGCACCCCGCCAAGCCCATGGAAGTCAAAACATCCTCAAAACAAAGCACCATCAGCCCACGGCTCATGAACCGGCCGCCCGGCGGAGTCCAACACGTCATTTCCGTAAGCATCCTTCGCCAAAATGGCTTTTTTCTCCAGGGGGAGGGAGGAGGGAGGGAGGGAGGCAGGGAGGGCCGCTTGTGACTTATGCCCCGCCTGCTCCAGCCGCCATCGCACGCAGTTCTCTGGGCTTTGCAAGCTGACCACCTGGGGGGAAAATGGAGACAGGGAACACAAAAGGGATTGTCGTCGCAACACGTGTGCCACTGGTTCCAAAAAATATACTGATGGAGTTGATGCCACTGCAAATAGAAAGCTATCACTTTCTCTAGTCTCGAAAAACTTAGCCGCATCTGTATGCCCATATCTGGTAGCTGCGGAGTTAGGAACCCCAGAGTCACCGCAAGGCTCACCAGCTTAATCAGCCTAGTCCACACGGCAAGATGAAACGGCCGGCGGCTCCGCAAGTCACAATAAGCTGGTGACGTTCTGTCCTCTTGTGTTTTTGAACCTAGGCTTCCACAATGAAGATTGGCTCTCTATCTCTCAACGACCACAGTCACTGCACGCGGATGACCGCAAGTCCAACCTGCGCGCAGTCAGTGCTCGACGCTTGGGCTACTGCTCCTTGTACCCCTCCATCAGCGTGTCTGTGATGGACTCCAGGCCAACTCGGACAAGAGCACACATGAGCACGAAGATGCACACAAAGGGCTCGGGCTTGGAAAGGCAAATCGATGCAAATCGGCACAGGATGTCTATCAGGGCCGCGCCCAAAGATGACGCACGAGGCAAAAATGCTGGGGCACAGCCCCAAACGACCCAACAACCGCAGCACCAGACTCTGTGCTGCCTGGGCATACCACTGGCCGCCTGAGACTGGGGCGGTACTGTTCCTCATCGAAGGACAGCATATTTGGCAGTCGCATGCTGATGAGGGCCTCGGAGGCATAAAGCGGCCGAACAGAGACTTCGAGACATGATCTGGCATCATAGAACAAAGCTCGGCAACCAGGTACAGAAACTCGTGCTACAAAACCCACACACACACACACACGTTTCATGCTCATGATTTCTACGATGATAACGACAACGACAAGAATAGCGGATGGTGGGCATGAAGGCTGACCCGCAGCGACTTTAAGATGCCTGGAGCCAAGTCTACCTCTTTGTCTTAGAACTTAGAACGTACTGGTACTTCTTTCATCACATCACACCGTCGCCTGCAGCCCTCGATCCGCCGGGCCTTGTCTGCAGAGGGCATCATCCGCTCGTTGACGTCGATGCTGAGCTCCTCCCCACGTGGCCACTGGCAAGCCCTGCTATGTAAAAGAAGGTGTGGTGCACTGTGACCAATCCGTCGACATTAGACTGAAGCATGATCGACTCACAGCCTTCTCAGGCTCATCATCAGAGAAGTCTCCGAAAATGTCCTTCTCGTCCTTTGCTGAAGTGTTTTTGCAAAGCTTTGCATCAGTGTGAATGTAACAAAACCGCGAGGCAGCTCGCCCCACAATACTCCGCGTCTACAAATATACTCCGCGTCTACTAGGCGGGCATGTCCCAGCGTTGTCACTTCAACTGCAGCGCCTAAGGAAATGTGCTTCAAACGTGCGCAAGAAGAAACTTCGGGCCATACTTGCGGCCTGTGCAGTAAACTCACTCAACCATGCATGATGCACTCATGCGAGCTGTGCAAGAGGACATTGGCTGGCCGCACCAACTGCAGTGAGGGAGCCAGCTCACTGACGACCGACGGAGGCTGCCCCTGTGAGATAGACACGCGTTTGCCAATGTCATGAAAACGGCTGTAATGCTGAAACGGCGACCACGCAGCATGAATGAAGCACAAGACTGCAACCTGCAACAACAGAACGTCACCCTATGTCACCCTCTACGGATCCAAGCTCTGCCTCTCCAACAGCTGGTGCAGGGCGACCTGAAGGCTCCTGGCATCCGAGCCCCCCTTGCGGCCACCCTCTTGTGTTGCATTGCTTGAGCGGACAATTGGCATGGGAACATGAGGCGGATTTCCTTCTGCAAGCCCCACACACACACACACAAACTTCGGGCACTGCTTGAAAACAAATCATCTGCTGTGAAGCTGGACACCCTGGCAAGGGCCTGGGGCTCAGCCTCTTCCTGCTCCTCCTCAGAGCCAAAGAGTTCCAGGTCCTCACCTGAGCAGACAAAGCCGCAATCTCCACAAAGCCTAAAGTAGCCCCTTCAGGGCTTCCCCTAAACCCTAGACCCTAAGCTTACTAAGCCCTAAACGGCCCTAAACCCTGACAAACTGCAACTCCAGCTTCATGCAGCTTCGGCCTTCATCGTCATCGCCAAAGAGATCTTTTTCATCCGGATCCGGGCCCTGCAAGGGAAGCTGTGAGAGCAAGCAGGTATCCGATACAGAAAACTGCAGGATATACATCAATATACCCAATACCCAGATATGCCCACCTCCGCCTCTCCGTCTGACCCAAAAAGCTCCTGCTCCCCCGGATCGGCCTTGGCGCGGCAACAGCGGGCTCTCCGAGGATCTTATACCGTGGCAGAAGGATGAACACACAGACCGGCAACTGCGTTCTAAAGTCAATGGTGACTCGAAGGCTTCGCCAGCGGCTTGAGACGGCTGAAGGTTGGACACATGTGGGTTCGCTGGCCCTTTCTGCAAGGGGCTACAAGGGCTGCGACATGGAGGACTGTCTAGCTGTAGACCGCACTACAGCTCGAATCTCGAAGACTCAGACACCCAAGCGGCCTCGTCGACTGGCAAGTTTCCAGCCTCGCCATCACCGCTCGCCATTCGGCTCAGAGTTCGCAGGTGGCCCCTAGGAAAGTTGCATCTGCGTGGCATTGCCGGTGTAGATGGCTCGGATCTCAACATCTTGCTTGCAGGGGACAGGCTCTGCGAAGAAGTTGAGTTTTCTTTTGCTGCACCTGCTTTTATCTCATCCACGCTTCATCACTGCGGAAAGCAAAAAGAACGAATGCCTCAAGGCCCCGCCCAAAAGGATCACCAGGTACTTCGTGACATCTCGCAACAGCATCCCCTCCCTCACCCTTTTTTGCATTTTGCCACGCCATCTGGAGATCTCACGCGGCAGGGTTCGGGAAATGGACAGAACACCGTGGATGGCACCAACATGAAAGTCACGAACTCCAGTGTCCATAGATGTCGAGAGTCAATGGCCAAGGCATCTACACATTCCCCGCGGTTTGTCGACTCACGCTAGCCCTTCGGCTGCGCTGCAGGGCCAGGGTACATAAGCCTCATATGCACTCGTACAGCTGGGAGCAGCTGCTTTGTTCAGAAGACAGACACAGGGTACCCGGGCCCCACGTCACCCCACGAAACCGTTCATCGGCTTCAAAACCGCGGCTCCACCTGCTCCGGAGGGCTGCAACCTGGCTGCAGGGAGGCTTCTGATGGCCTTGCCGGCCTCCTGGGGAGGGGAAGTCTATGCCGCTACTGAGGCTGCGTCCCCCTGGCATGTCTCAAACAGCAGATGACCCTGGTTTTTTGCAGTAGAATCAACCTTCTTCATCGATCCGAGCTGTTTGCTACTCAAGCCCAGGAGCCTTTCGGTGCAAAGCCCAGGAACGGAAAGCGCAGGAGCCTGCAGAAGTGGGGGCTGTGTCGGAAAAGCATACTGTGGCATACTCAAGAGAACTCCTTACTGCCTCGCACAGCTCCGAAGACAAAGTAGGGCTGTAGCACCGCTTCTTCTTAGTCCTTCTTACCTTGACCTTCAACGTACCCTGCCTCCACGGGACCGATTCCAATCTGTCGCCCATGACATGCTTCCGGAAGCACTGGCGCAGGTCACGCTCACGGCTAGGCAATCTAAAATGTCACCGGTCCCCGCATCTTTAGACCGCTGGTGCGGGCCTTCACGCAGGGACCTCCGGTAACAAGCCCCGTTTCGAACGAATCGGTATTGCACGGGGCAGGAACGTCGAGCAACTGCCCACTGAGAACGTCACAGGCAACAAATGACAGCAAGATACCTGAGATACGGAGTTCAACGAAAACATGGGACACTATGTTGTCGCCAAAATGAGGTACTAGCAGTTGCGCAGCCTATTGTTTTGAGAGAGCTTCAAAGCGTCGCCACTAAAACAGGATCTGGGTACTCTGGCTCGAACCGTTCCACAGCTGTTGCCTGTTCACGTTCGCAAGGCACGTTTTGCCCCAGCGCTGCCACAGAGAGAAATTCTTTAGAATTGGCGTCTGGTGATGCCACCCCATGGCAGGATGAAACTATAAGAGATTTAGACAGCTTCTGGCTCCTGTGTTTTGGCAGCTGCGTGCTGAAGCTTCTGCTACAGATTCGCCGGCCTGCAGTTGAGCAGAAACCCCTGAAGCAAGTCTTCCGCCTCTGCGACTAAACTCTTCCCTGCACGTGGCACAATGAGCCTGCTCAACCAGCGCAGCTGAAGTCAAGCCACGAGCGTTGCCCGAGCGAACTTTACGCTTGCAAAACCTCGATGTCATCGAGGTCTGCAGGTGTAGGGCTTTATTGGGTTGAGGGCTTAGGGATTGGGAGTTGATTCATGCGTCAACAGACAGGAACTCTGGATTGGTACCCCCATGGGCCGGCAATGCTCAATACTCGCGTGCTCGGAGCAACGCGCTCCTGGACCGCCTTCGGGTCTGGCGTAAAGAAAAACAATACGACCACACGCGGCCCCCAGCCACAGGCTGTTTCGGAAAGCTAGAAGCCCACGGCGCAAGGATCTCGTCCACTTCTCAGCTCATCTGCACGTCCAAAATCTCAACCTGAGCGCCTGGACATTGGCGAGTCTGAGCAACACCCCTTCTGACCAACACCCGAACCTTTCCCTCCACTGCTCGAAGGACACAAATGTGCCGGATAGTTGCTATTACTGAGCATTGCTGAAAACGACAGCCGAACGTCGCGTGCTTGAGACCCTCACTCTGGCGGTGCAAAGGTCACACTCCCATACACCATTGACAGATACATACAGAGGCACAAGCCGACTCTTGGGGTTTAGGAGGTTTGGGCTTACGCAGCCAAGGAGATCTGTCTGTAGGCACTCTGGGAGATGGATTCGCAATCTGCAGATGCAGAAGCTAGACAGGCGAAGCTCGCCCAAGTGTGACGTGGCATGCAACAGTCATGCAAGTCCCGCTGTGGCTAAATTCAAAAGGCACCCTTCACCGCTGCTCTACATAGCCACCAAGGAGACAAAAAGACAATTTGCCTGCCCGTGCCAACTCTGTTTTGCGGAAAGAATGGCAGGTTGCAGTTCACTGTGCAAGGTGCTGGTGGGCACTGGCGGGCACCTTCGTGAACTTCGTGAACTGTACTCCCGAGCAGCACTCCTCCACAGGGGCCACAGAAGCTCTGGCGCGCTCTGGCGTGCCCTTCGGAAGGAAGTAAGGAAAACCAAGCTCCTCGAGCAAGCGATTGTGGCAAGTCTTAGCCACATCTGTACAAGCAAATCTGAGGAGGCATGACCCGGGGCCCACAAAGGCAAGCGGTGCCGTCGTGAATGATCAAAAGCGGGAGCAAGTGCCCCAGTGTTCTGAGCACGGCTCAACCCCCCTCGACATCAAGACACCCTCAGCTTCTCTGTGCTCTCGAAAAACTATCATCACACAGCCTTGCTGGAAAGATCCAGCTTTCACCAGCTGCCTTTCTTCTCTGGGCTGCAGAGTGCAATAGCCGATGGCCTACATGACAACATGGTGTGGTGGTACTTCTTCTAGATCGGAACAGTTCAGGCAGTCGATTGCCCAGTGCATTGGCAAGCAAGGTCTCGCCAGTGCATCTGTGCATATCGTGAAAACAGCCGAAGCTTTCCATGTCAGGGATGAAGTCAGAGTCACATAGAGCCGCATAGGGCCGCATTCCTCAACCATCGCTCCAAAGTAGAGAACTTCACGATGCTTGGCACTTTCCACGCTGGGGTGGGCACCGGCTCAAGGGGAACAGCTCGCAGGGCGAGGACCTCACACCACCAGGAACCGGACGACACTTTTCACGGCTGCACATCTCAACCTGAACACTGGGCGGCATGCTTTGCACATGCAACGGATCTTTACAGCCGCATAATGTTCGGTCAGAAGTCTGCATCCCACCTGGGAACTCACATGGCAAACGCGACCGTGAACAGCGCTTACTCTCCGAACTTGTCAGCTCAGTCTGTTGCGCTGCACTGCACTGAGCTGGACGCGTGCAATCCTCTTGCGCAGGTTTGAAGAGCTGGGGGTTATCCAGGAGCTCTTCTGACCGTGCTTGACCATGCGAGACACAAGACGAAGTCACACTGTTCATGAAGTCGCACTGCACCGTGAAAGCTCACCCGCATCACCCGAATTGCTTAACCAGTTCCAGAATCTCAGTGTTGGGTACGAGCCACATCGAGCCTTGCCTGATGTCCATGAAAGCACCCGCGCCTGAGAGATCTTCCATGTCGCAAACCTCGTTGTCCCTGCGCAAGGGCAGCGAACTCAGTGTTTAGGGCTGGCTGCAGTGTAACTGCCTTTTCATCTCTATCCTGTATGGACTTCGCCTTACCGACATCAGATACGGCAAGTGATAGCACGCATAGGAGCCCACGATTTTCAGTCGGGCATGCGCTTGTAGTGATGT
>CAJNDS010000342.1:77500-160836 GCA_905221605.1 Symbiodinium natans
TCAAAGATATTTAAACAATATAAATGGGTCTGGGGCGGGGGGGGGGCGGAAGAAACATATGTCGCATCTGCTCAGAATGCAAAAAACCCGAAGAAAACCATACCTCCGTAAGAAAAACACGCACATGTAATAGGGCCCATTCTCAAAATTCATATACACATATCAACACGAATATGTATATGTAGATATTGATATAGAACTACCATCTAAACATAAATACATACATACATTCATTCAGACATACAGACATACAGACAGACAGACAGGCAGACGTGTGTACGTACGTGCACACATCTACGCATATGCACAATACACATGCATAATGTACTTACATACGCATGTACATGTACATGTACACGTACATGTACATCTACATATACATATACATATGCATATGCATATACATATACATATGCCCAAAAGTGTGTGTGTGTGTATATATATATATATCTACATATGCACTAACATATGCCCACAACGGCATGTGCTGTGAGGTCTGTGACTGCCGCACCTCTGCTGGAAAGGTCGTGTGATAGGCGGTGGCAGAGTCTGGGCTTTCAAAGCCTGGCCCAGGTTTTGGGTGCTAGGCTTTGGGGGGCTTTGGGGCTTTAGGACTTTAGGGCCTTTCAAGGCGTTGGGCCCTTTGGGGTTCGAGGTCTTGTTAGGGTTGTAAGGTTTGAGGGTGTTGCTGCTTGGGATTTCCCAGGAAGCCCGTACTACCCCTTAGTCAGAGAAGATGCCTTCACTTCATAATGGACACCATTTTTGGTCTCGAGCTTGTGCCGTAATTCAGGGGCTTCGGATGATATTGGGACACCTGGGTCGCATTCAAGGCCTACACAAGTGCAGCAACCCTCAGAGTGTCGGGGGGGACCTGGAAGTCGAAGGACAACTTCTTGAAAAAGACGTGTTCCCTTGGCATCGCACCATTTTTCATGGCTCGATGTGAGATGCTCAAGAGCGAGCTGTCGTGTTGAAGAAAGCTGAGAGAAGCTGGGGAAGCCCAATCGAGGCCCCAGCCGCAGTTCCCGAGCACCCTTTCGGGCACCGAGGCGATGCGGGAGCTTCTGCCTCAAGGGGACCGAGAAGCGACTGACGCTGTCAAGGCACATACTTCTGCTGGATTCTAGGTCAAGGGGCAGGGCTCTTCTCTGCTTCAAGAAGCTCCATTCAAGTCACGTCGGCTCACCGACGTCTTCCGACTCGAACGGTGCTGTGCAGTGCCCTCAACGCTTGCAGGTGCCCTCTCAATTGGGACTTCGACCCTTACAGAATCGGCACGCATCCCGCCCCATCTCGTCTATGTCAATCGGGCTTGTACGGGCCAAGCACTCTTTCCAGTTGAGCCCTCTGTCTTTCGAGATCCTTCTGAGATGATTAGATGATGCATGCCGATGTCAGCTACCATCTGCTTGGCTGCTCCTTCCCTCCAAGGTTTCATCGGGCATCCTTCTGGAAATGCTACATCAAAACCATTAAGGAACGTTACAGATGCTTGATGCAACGAAGTCAAAACTTCGATGGTCGGATTACGGCCAAGGCACAAAAGCTTGGAGATGAAGTTCCGGACGGGAAGTGGGCCTGGCTCCAGAGCATCTGAGCTTCTGAACCTCACACCCACGCTGTTGCTGCAGTCAAGGGCCAGGCAGCTGAAGGGATACCGTGGATCACCCTTCTCCTCACGCAACCGAAGCAAACTGAGAATGAATGGAGTGATGGTTCCAGCTTTCTTGGCGTCTATCAACTAATCTCATCTTTCGTGTGCATCACGTGCTCTCTTTCTTATGCCTCGCACATTCGAATCCGTACACCATATGCTACCGACAAACACACCTTCAGAATTGTTCTTGCACGAATGCTTCACCTATCACATTTGTAAACTGGCTCTCTGGCACCTGGACTTACCTCATCTGAGTTGCCCGTGTGTGCCCCCCTTCGCGTGGCATGAAGACATGGGAAGGTAGATCTTGCTCTCCAGGCACATCCGACACCACAGGGGCCCACGACAAGCACACAGGCAGTGCGTCCTCCTTAACCAGGGGCCTTGAGGATAGTGCAGGGCTGGCAAAAAGGACAGATCTCACTCTTGATGTTCAAAAGGCGTCCAGGCCATCCCTCACTGCGAGTGTCCTGGCTGCGTCGGATCGCCAACAATTTCCTGCCAGCAGACACGATGCTGCTGCTGCTGCAGACGTGGCATATTAGATGCACAATGCGACACCTTCAATCTCGAGTTCCGGCGCCGGGTGCCCATGCCAGCCAACAGCCCGCGAGAATACAGCCGAGGAATCATAAACGTCTACGGAGATGGAGCATACCTAACAAAATCCAAGGTCCCGAAGAGGTCGGCGACGCCCTCGTCCTGTAGCACAGCTTCTGGCTTCTGAGCTTTCTGAAAGACTGACAACTATTGACCATTGATGAGGAGAAAAGTGCTCAAGACGAGCCCAGTCTGCAGAGCTTCTTGCAACAAGCCCCTCAGCCGTCAACCCGCACCGCATGCAGCCCCTCAGCCGTCAACCCGTACCGCATGCACGGCTTTCGTGAGCCTCCCAAGGAGGCTGACCAGCATTCAGCTCGAAGGTTAAGACACCCAGCGACCACCTGGGATCACAGAGTCTCGAGGAGATTCATACTGGGGGACCCGACAGCCTAAGCCACCAAACCCCCCAAACCCACTCTCGCCACATCATGGAGCAGGGTCCTTGAAGCCAGCAACAAGACTTAGGGTCGCAATCCTGCACTTTGCCGAGGTTGTGGCCAATCACAAGTTACGTCGTGAGCATGAGGAAAGTCGATCACCTGCCCGTCGACTGCCCGCACTCTTGGCTTCGAAGTGCCCCAAGGTCTGATATATGTGTATGTTTGATGTATGTATGTATACACATATATATATATGTATATAGTATGTATTATTTATATATATATATGCATATAAATATATATATATATATACATACATATATGCTAACCCCCTTAAAACATAAGTGTGAGTGTGTGTGTCTCTAGCCATACGACATCGACAATTTAAGAGCACTTCAAAATCATACAAGTGAAGCCTTTCAAATCCGGTTAGCCAAGTAAGGCCGCCTTTGAGTAGAACATGTTTGTGTAGTCATAAGCACCCCCAAGTATTGAAGATAGTAAAAGTAACGATAGTTACGGCGTTTCCGGAGGTCTTATTTACCGCTATATGGAGAAATGTAGGTATCTTGTAAAATTTATGGGAGGTTGGTCTTGTGGTGGGAGGGGGCCCACACATATAAATATCTAGACATTCGTACATGTCTAAGAACTTCCCTAAACCCTAACCTCTAAGCCTCTAAGCCCTCCCCTGAGCCTCCGGGGCCATGTACTCCGGTGTTCCTGCGAGGGTATTCGTCTTGGAGATGACGAAGCGGGCAAACCTCCCAGGAGGCACCGCCGAACCCAGGTCCCTGAACCGGGGTTCGAGGTACTTTGCCGGGGTCTTCAGCCGGATTTCAAGGAGGAGTGCTTGGGGGTGGGGATGCCCAAGAATTTGGGGAGAGAGGTTCGCTGGAGCTCGGGAGCTCACCCCATGTCGCAAAGCTTGGCATAGCCGCGCTCATCGAGCATCACCTGGCATCAGGCTCTGAAATGGTCAAAGGCCAATGAAAAAAGCGACCACAGTTTGGGAGCTTCAAGAATGCGTCCTCTTGCCCTGGGCATAAAACTTCCGGACAGGGAGGCGTTCTCCGGCTTCAGGTCTCGGTACACGATTCGCCTCCACAGTGCATCTTTGAGACACGAATGCACATGCACACGCGAACGCGAAGTCCGCAAGCTCTCCCAGCTTCCTTCTATATTTTCGTTCGCTGGAAGTTTGATGGGACACGTCAAGGGTACCTGTCGTGCAAGTGCTCGAGGGCAGCGATGATGCACGCAACCTCGGCATCAATCAGATCGAGAGACCGACCATGCACAAAGATGCCACCATAAGGTGCAGTGCAGCTTCGGGCCCCCAGCATAGAAGGCTGATGAACTGCCCTTCGGCTCATCATCACAGAACACCTGCACACAGCAACTGCACCTCACACAAAGCCACATACGCCCTCCCTCCCTTGATCGATGGATCCAGGGGCATGCCACGTACGACAAACATCTCAGAGCGGGCCTCCGGCTTCTGTCTCATCAACTGGCAGGCAGACCCAAAACAGAATGGCAACGAAGCCGCTTGCCCGGGTGGCAAACGGGCATTTAATATTTTGAATAGGTATAAACACGGCATAAAGTAGCATCGATCCTAAAGCCCCAGTGACACGCAGCGATAGCTGGACACTGGACGGCTGAGACCCAACAAAGTGTTTCGTGACGCCGAAACCAAATTTGTAGAGACAGATGGCGGCTCCGTGCCTGGTAAAGCGTTCCTCCCAGGGCTGCCTGGCCAGAACAAGCAGGACAAGCCATCAGAAAATCTGCTCAGGCCCAAGCACACCTCACGACAAGCTTGTAGTTCTTGAAGTCGAAAGCAGTCCCGAATCACAAGCAAACGGCCTCCAGCAAGATGTACAAGAACTCCGCATCCTTCGCATCAGATCAACGCCGCTGTGGCTGCACACGTCGTCATGGCTGCATGAACTAGGGAGATGCACCACCTAAGAATGTCAAGTACTTAACTAACTAAAAGCTGGGACATATTATCAAGCTGCTTCTACCGAGGACATGGAAGTTGCGAATCCCACGCGGAAGGCCAGGCGTCCTTGTGCGTGCGGACCAACCGGATGACAAAGGGGCTGTCGACCTGATAAACGCAACTTTCAGATTTTCGGTCGCTAAGTGATTCGGACAGTGCAGACACCCCAAGCGAGCCAGAAGAGGCCATCATGAGCATCTCTCGCTCCCAGCACACCTGTGCAACAGTGGCAGCGGCATCACACAAAAAGCTACAAGTCCTCCTGAAGCGCCTCTGGCCTCTTGCGCACACTACTCTCACGACTCAACTCACGTCGCTCACGTCACTCACAACACTGCATCGTGATGTGGTGATGCAGGAAAATCGATGTGGAACCCATACTCGGTAAGGAGCCGATTCGCGCATTGGACAGACCGATTCGCGCACCGCGATCTTCTCAAGTTGCCAGACTCGTGGGTCTTCCGCGTGCCAACACATGCGCCACTTTCAAACATGCAAGCATCACAAATACACACCGCCATGGCATACCATTTTGAATCCTAGAAGCGATAAGTCCCAGAAAATCTCAGCCTTAAAGCCCTGAACAGTCGAAATTCGCATCAAGAACCTGACCCATGCGCAAAACCCTGATCGGGATGGGTGCTTGAATCTCCAGTGCTTGAATCAGGTTTTGTGTTCGAATCGCAATTGCTTGAATCAGCTGCGCTTGAATCGCGACTGCTTGAAGCAGGGTTCGTGCTTAAACTGCCAGTGCTTGAACCACTCTAGTGCTTGAAAAGCACGTGCTTTTGAAAGGCGGTGCTTGAATCGCTGCCAGTGCTTGAAGCGGACTTTCGTGCTGGAACGATGCGAGATCTGCCCCCGCCTGTCGAACGGCATCGTTCTTCTCCACATGGCCCTTCCGTAGCTCAGGAGCTGTGCAAAGCAGAGGCTACAGAACCCTCCGACATGGAACTCGGCTGTTACATGGAACTGTCTAGACCAATGTGGTTGTGAAGCTCATCTTTCAACAAATACCGCTTCCCCCCGCCCGCCTTTGAGATGCACTTCAAAGCATACCTGAACGAAATCGTGAATTCAATGTTTAACCGACGTATGCAAGCCCTGCATGAGATGCGCAACGCGGAAGCAGGGCAATGGAGCTGGCAATGAGCGGCATGAGTGCACAAAAGCCCCTCATCAGAAATCAGCTCGAAGAGTGCTCTTAGATGCCTCTTTTGTGTCTGCTGATCCTCCATCAAGAAGACGTCGGCAAAACCACCACGGCCCAAGTGGCACACCTGTAGGTGGGCGATGAGGCTACTTGCAGCTCCGCTTGAACGTGGTAACTGCAAGCTTTCGCAGTGGGAGTGACTGTACACCCACCTTGCTGAGGCTCGCCATGTCCACGTCCTTCCCACACAGGCTAAGGAAGCTGCTGGGAGGAAGCCCGGAACGTGAGTGGCCTCGTCAGCCTGTGCCTCTCCATGCTTCTCACAAGCCCAGTCCTCTGACTGGACACGCTGACGGCGCATTCGCCCCAAT
This sequence comes from Symbiodinium natans, assembly GCA_905221605.1. Lineage (NCBI taxonomy): Eukaryota > Dinophyceae > Suessiales > Symbiodiniaceae > Symbiodinium > Symbiodinium natans. The sequence continues at coordinate 83,679 of CAJNDS010000342.1, forward strand.
TTGGCAAGCTCGTACTCCTCAGAAACTTCACAATGAGGCTACACGAAGGACGCCTGCCGGCACACCGACTCTTTGGGCGCCGGCCATGGAACTCAGGCTGTTCACGTTGGGTAGCAGCGCCTGGCCGCTTGAGTCAGCTCACCACTGGCGTCTCAACAGCGTCTCAACTACTGCGGTGGACCCACGGACCATCACAGACCCGCGCCTCAGCCCCATCTCCAAAAGCTCCCTGGCCGGCGAGTTCCTGGAGCAAGGCGCGGATGGCCTCCACACCCAAGTCACCAGAGGTCTTGCCATAAGCCGCCACAATGCCACAAGTCACGCTTCGGCCAACAGGTCTCGCATGGTCTCGCAGACTCTGATGCAGAGAACCGGCGTTCGGGTGTGCTCAGAAAGGGAGGGCCTGGCCCTCGAAGGCAAGACCTGAGAGCGCGATTGTCCCGCTCAAGGCTGTGCCGCGGCAAGAAGTTTCCGGGGCTCGGGGCTTCAGTAAAACTTTCACATAAGGAAGTCTTTTCATAGTCCCTATTGCCATAGTTGCGTGCTTCATGCAGTCCCCCCTGAACCTCTCGGGTTCTGGCACACCAGGCCCTCCTTGCCGGCGTCGACGTTCACCTTGAAGGTTGAGGAATGTTAGGGTATGCTTTTGGGTTGAACGCAGGCAAAGTTGCAAAACCTGCATAAAGCCAACTTAGCCAATGAAGGCCTGTTGATGCCTGTTCATGAGGTGTTTGGGTAGAGCTGGCTGCATGCAGGGTATGGCAAGGTCATGTGCCAAAGGCTGGTTTCCGGCCTGTACGTATCGGGCAGCTAGTATCGAGAACCAGCCCGGAACGCGAATGTGCAGTCAGCACATGAGGGGAACACCACATGTCGCGTCTACGGCTACACTGCAACTGCAAGGCCAGACAGACTAGGGCAAGGAGACAGACTAGGGCAAGGAAGCAAGCACGGCGGTGGGGGAGCGACAAGAAACGTCATGCAGATACGCATTCCTGCGACTCACGAACATAACAACGAATGGACTTGGCCTCTGGGATGGGGATGGCATGTTCACCACCACGGAGAAGAGAACGCTCGCCAAAGTGGCCTCAGAGGAAGCTGATCTTGAAGGAATGAGTCCTTGTGTGAGCCTTCCTAGTGATGAAAAAGGTGCTCCAGTCTTTGAGCGGCCTGGGCGTCGAAGCTCCGAAATCACCTCGGGAGTCTCCTGGTGGACATGGCTTGCCGAAACGCCTTTTCTGCGTGACATGCTGTCGAGCTTGATAGGCACTCGTTGATTTCGTTGAGTTGCCGCGTGCCACGTCCAAACGCCCGTCCTTCTCGCCAAGCGCTGTGTGGCTGGCTGACACAACCTCGTCACCACCACCGAGCATGCGCTCAGACGAAGTTGCACATGAGAGCTCGTGTGACTTGGACCATCTGGGACCCCTGCGCAGCTACCTGAGAAGATGATGTACCAAAGTGCCGACTCGCAGCATCAGGATGCGCCCCGACAAGCGAACACATGAGAGGAATCATGGGAAGTGTCAGGCATTTCGCTGCAACTCTACAGGTTTTTCTGAGGTTTCACTGAATCACTCCAGCCTTGCGCTGTATGCCCTGATGGATGACGCGCTCACCAGGCCTCTGCCACACGTCAAGCTGCCAGGCTATTCCCAGGCTTGTCTAGCCAAGTCTACAGCCTCGCAACCTTGAAAAGGAATGCCAGTCTGCAATCTAACCATGACATACCATGACACCCACGACACTTGACGCTCATGACTCATGGCCTCATGCCTTCATCTTCCGCCACACAATCCCGCAAGCCCAATTTCAGTCGGAGATGTTTGCAAGCCATCCCAACGCCTGAATGTGAAGAGGCCCAGGGCGTTGCATGCCAGCTCCCAACCTCGCAGCGTAGAGCTCTCGAAGTGCTTCAAAACTTTGCTCAGCATGGAGCCTCCTGCTGCTTGTTGGCTGTTTTGAGACTGTTGGCTCTCAGTGGGTGGCTAGCATTGCACGCAGACCCGCACAGCAACATTGCAGCATGTACAAGCAAGTGGAGCTGTGACCGGTGCAAGCGCGCACGCCTGTGCGGCAGAAACCGTCTAGACACTTTAAACATTTTCCCAGCCTTTACAAGGGATGTCAACTGCATTTGACTGCCCAGATGCCACGTACCAGGCAACCCGGGCAGGTAAACTGTACAGTTGCGTCATTGATGCATGTTGGCAGAGGTTGTCGCCCGTCGAATTACGGCAAGATGTTCAACTGTTGCTCCCCCACGGCTGTCTCGCCTGCTCGGGCAAGCAGCTTGAAAGCTGATGAGGGCAAACTCAGCATCGACCGGTCCAGATCTCCGCTGCATCCCGAGCACAAGGACACAAGACAAGACGAACAGGTGGAGTTCGACGTGGTACAGTCAGATTTGCAGTACTGTACGCCGCAGTCAAACTTTGTTCCAAGGCATTGCGCACAGGAGAGTGGCACGATCTTCTTCTGCAGGCAACCAGTCACGCACGAGGCACGGGCAGCATCGTCCAAGCATTCCTCCCCGCAAGCCCACAATTTCTCTTCGTTGTCTGTAATGCAGCTGATGTTCATGGGAGCTGCGGTGGTGGATGTGACGGATACGAGCATGAGCCCCGCGAAGCACAGAGCTGGAAATGCCATTGCAAGGCAGAGTTTGCGAAGTTGAACGGACGAGGAAGCTGAGCCCAAAATGCTACATGCAACTCACGTCACACAGCATGAGCCTATGTTTTCCTCTGTCTGTAGGATTCTGCAGGGCAGTCAGAGAGCTCTCTGCTGGTGTGGATGGCACGAATAAGTCAAGCAACGCTCCGCACGGAGAAGAGGCCAAAGAGCCGGCACCTGACACGGCAGCAGAGTGCTGATGTTTCGAAGGATGCCAAGCTGAGACGAATCAACCTGATGCTCACATGGACATCACTCAGCCGGGCGGAGGGGCACTTTCAGAGATGATCTCCCAAGAGTCATGTGTGTAAATGTCTCTGGAGCAGCACAAACTCGGGCCTCGTCCAGCAGAGCGCAGTACTCCTGGCAGTCAACCGAGGTCTCTTGTTGCACTTTTTTCGATGGGCTTCGGTATTGTCTCATGTCCTTGAATCGAGGTCCACGACGGTTGAAGTGAGCTTTGAAATGCCTCACAAGGTGGTCCCATCATGTACTAGATTCACTACCTTTTGATACCCGTTGCTACGTCGCCCCGTCGCCAATCTTTCTTTCAGCAGAAGATCAAGTTCTCGAGTTGCAGCTACGCACCCCATGGAGACCACTGCCCCAGGACCCTGGCTTCCGAGAAATCACGTAGACCTCCCAGGAGCCATCGTCACACTCATCGCATGCAAAGACTGCTTCCCTTCCGGCCTGAGAATCTTCCACTGCTTTGAAGGTCGCCTGCGCATGGATCATGGAGCGGCATGCACACAGGACACGGCGCGGGATGCTTTGCACAGAGAGTATGTGGGCTCATGCGACGATGCCAAGATCTTCCAGCTCTTGGCCTCCCGGAAAGCGTTGTAGATCAAGGACCTTGAGATGCATCTTGCGGGTTTTGAATCCCTTTTTTCCTTTTCCCAATCCTTTTGACCCTTTTAGGAGAGCCACTCTCCGCCACTCTCCCCCACGGGCTCCCCTCGAGAGCCGAACAGTTCGCCAAAGCTGTCACCGGGCTCGAGCTCGGCCACAACATCCTGAGACTCTTTCAATATGACAATATGAAGCTACAACTGGACCAGTTCTGCAAAATTCATAAAATGATATTCCATGATCATCGATATTCAAAATTGTTGTTTCAAAGTTCAATGCCATCATTACGATGTGCGGTGATTGGAAGCTATTTATGCTGGACTTTTAAGAACTCTTCTGAATGGGTGCGGTTCTGCAGGCACGATATGGCGCCCTGGGATTCCCAACTGGCTCGCACGCCAAGCGCAGCATGTCTGGATCAACCTTTGGCAGATGCCAGATACAGGAAACAGATTTCGTCAGTTTCATGGCAATGGAAGACGGCACGGCATTGTCTTTTCACACCCTCCAGCTTTATGTGCTGTAGCACCTCTTCGTCGTGAAACGCTCAATGAGACCAACACATGGTGATTCCCCCACGCCTCTTCGTACTAGGAGCCTAACCTGCTTGGAGGAAGGGCACAATATGCACTTCGATGGATGCACGATTCGCTGCGGAGAATCGGAAAACTGAGAACAGCTTCACTGCATCTATACAAGAACTAGCGCTCACTACACGTGTGCACAGATCCTCTGTGGAGATGCTACATTTTGCAGAACCGGAAGCGGACACAAACCTCTATGTACCTGAAGCTGAGTGAAGTGCCTACAGTAACGTGCAGGGGAAAGATCGAGCACGTTCTGGGCACTTTCGATCACGTGCTGCGGGAAGATGTCTAGACCTTCCACCACGGGTCCAGGTCGGTGCGGAAGTCCTTCTCGGGCCACGGGGTCAGGGCGATCTTGCCCTCCGTGGTGGTGGTGTGGGCGAGCGCCAGGGACAGCGGGGCGGGGCCTCGCACCACCTTGCCGTTCTCATCGTACTGCGAGCCGTGGCAGGGGCAGCAGAACTTGTTGGCACCCTTGTTCCAGGGCACGACGCAGCCAAGGTGCGTGCACACGGACAGCAGGGCGAAGTCCTTGATGTTGTCCGCCGTGGAGATGAGGTAGAAGGGCTCGCCCTTGAGGCCCAAGACCAACTCGCGATCGTTCTCCTTGTGGCTCTTCACCCAGCTATCCAGGGTGATGGGGTTGCCGTCCTGGTCACCAGCCAGCGTCGCACCGCTGCCACCGCCGGCCACGGGCGGCACGAAGTACCACAAGTAGCAGCCCAGGGCCACCAGCACCGGGATGGCGGCCGTGGTCACCAGCACGAAGTTCATCAGCTGACGGCGCCTGGCAGTCTCTTTAGAGATGGAAGGAAGGCTGCTGCACTCATCTGAGTTTGTAGCTGACGAAAAGCTGTACAGCCAAGCAGCTGCAGATCCGGTACAAAGCCTTAGTTGTATGTGCGCAAACTTGCAGTGGGTGCCGACCAAAGACCAAGAACCTTCTGTAGCACGGGCAGCATGCCGAAACATCACCGAGTGGCCGGTGTACTCCCCGCCGGCACGAAGCTGCGTCTGGATTCTTGGGCTCGGGGGGGCCTGTCAGCACTCGCAGCCTCCCAGCTCCCTACATCTCTCTAATCGGCCTTCTTAGCTTAGCCCCTAACATTCCTAACATTGGGAGTCGGGAGGCTCGGCCTGCACACCCACGAAGGCGCTGGCCACAGAAGCAGCCAGCAGAGCTGCTGCCAAGAGAGCCTGGGAGCATGATCTGCCATGACTGCCATCTCTCAATATGCCATAGAAGACTGCCATTCCTTTGCATCCTTTGCTTTTTGTGAGATTCGTGAACTGACTCTGCGATCGGGCTGCCACTGCCCTCATCGCTCGCCGTTGATTCGCCATGGCTTTGGCAGTGCCGGGATTCCCTCCCTTGATGCTTCAGACGCCTCCAGCAAGGCCATGACCCCATGCTGCCCCAGTTCACCCAAGCCGCCCAAGCCGCCCAAGCAGCTGCTTCACACATCTGAGGCCTTTTTGGGGGCTCCGCTGCTCAGCCTTGATCCCGGCATCCACCGGGCTGGGAAAATCGAAGATGCCACTTGCGGTGCAGCAAGGGGCTGCGCAACACTTCAGGTGCCTGGATGAAAGCTCTGCTTAAACTGTATACTTAATCTTAATATGCTTCGTCTTCACATGCTTGGCCAAAGCGCCCCTTTTCTTGTGTTAAAGATGCTGAACTGGTCCAGCTGTGCTCTGACACACTGTTCGTGGTGAGTGTCAGTCGAAACACTGCTCAGTTACAGCACTATCTCGACACAAACTCGTGTGCACCTGCACAACAGGTGAACAAGTTGTATGTGCGTTGCGTGCTCAACTATCTACCGGGCTGGCTTAAACCTTCCACCACGGGTCCAGGTCGGTGCGGAAGTCCTTCTCGGGCCACGGGGTCAGGGCGATCTTGCCCTCCGTGGTGGTGGTGTGGGCGAGCGCCAGGGACAGCGGGGCGGGGCCTCGCACCACCTTGCCGTTCTCATCGTACTGCGAGCCGTGGCAGGGGCAGCAGAACTTGTTGGCACCCTTGTTCCAGGGCACGACGCAGCCAAGGTGCGTGCACACGGACAGCAGGGCGAAGTCCTTGATGTTGTCCGCCGTGGAGATGAGGTAGAAGGGCTCGCCCTTGAGGCCCAAGACCAACTCGCGATCGTTCTCCTTGTGGCTCTTCACCCAGCTATCCAGGGTGATGGGGTTGCCGTCCTGGTCACCAGCCAGCGTCGCACCGCTGCCGCCGCCCGCCACGGGTGGCACGAAGTACCACAAGTAGCAGCCCAGGGCCACCAGCACCGGGATGGCGGCCGTGGTCACCAGCACGAAGTTCATCAGCTGACGGCGCCTCGGGTAGTACAACTCGCGACCTGCAAGAGGGCACAAGGCTGTGTCACCCTAACGGCCAACTTAGGACCAAGTCGCTGAAGGTCGGGAACAAATCCTGTGTATTCGCCACCGGCCTTAGGACCCAAACCGGATGTTGCTGGCGGCGCATGCCACCCCACTCTGGATAAGGCCTCTCTGACTCTCTTAGTTGCGTGCAAGCTACACGCAGTTGTACAGCGCTGCTGCGCGGTGGAGCGCGGGGGGCCACGAAGGTGCTGGCTGCGCCTCAGCTCCAGCTTCGTCTCAAAGAGAAGCTACTAGATCCACGTGTAAACTTGTGATTCTGTGCCGAGCTCAGGCCGTCCTGCTGATGGCAGGGTTCTTCGAAGTCATGTGGTTCATGCGGTTCATGTGGTAGCTGCTCGGCTGTTGCCCCGACAACGAAAGCATGTCACAACAGTACGACTCACTGTCTCCACTTGTGCCGCATGGGCGCAGCATAGCAGCAGGGCTGCCGCTGCAAGAGCCTCAGAAGTCAGAGCGGCGATGACAGGTTCAGGTTGGGAGGTACCATGGGAAGGCCTGGGGCCAAAGTTAGGGCAAGGCACCAATGCGCGCACACCTCGCTTCGCCATGCTTGTCAATGCCCAAAATTGCGGAGCCAAGCAAGCTGCACATGACGAGGATGTTGAGCAAGTCATAAAAGAAGCAGGCAGCCACGCCACCGCGACACAAAAAGAGTCCAGCAAGCGTGTGTGTGTGTGTGTGTGTGTGTGTGTGTGTCTGTGTGTCTGTGTGTCTGTGTGTCTGTGTGTCTGTGTGTCTGTGTGTCTGTGTGTCTGTGTGTCTGTGTGTCTGTGTGTCTGTGTGTCTGTGTGTATGTGTGTGTGTCTGTGTGTCTGTGTGTCTGTGTGTATGTGTGTCTGTGTGTCTGTGTGTCTGTGTGTCTGTGTGTCTGCGTGTCTGTGTGTCTGTGGGTCTGTGTGTCTGTGTGTCTGTGCGTCTGTGTGTCTGTGTGTCTGTGTGTCTGTGTGTCTGTGTGTCTGTGTGTCTGTGTGCCTGTGTGTCTGTGTGTCTGTGTGTCTGTGTGTCTGTGTGTCTGTGTGTCTGTGTGTCTGTGTGTCTGTGTGTCTGCGTGTGCGTGTGGGTGTGCGTGTGCGTGTGCGTGTGGTGTGTGTGTGTGTGTGTGTCTGTGTGTGTGTGTGTGTGTGTGTGTAAGTAAGTAAGTAAGTAAGTAAGTAAGTAAGTAAGTAAGTAAGTAAGTAAGTAAGTAAGTAAGTAAGTAAGTAAGTAAGTAAGTAAGTAAGTAAGTGTGTAAGTGTGTCTGTGTGTCTGTGTCTGTGTCTGTGTCTGTGTCTGCGTCTGTGTCTCTGTGTGTCTGTGTGTGTGTAAGTGTGTGAGTGAGAGAGAGAGAGAGAGTGATTGTGTGATGGTGTGTGAGTGAGAGTGATTGTGTCATAGTGTGTGATCGTGTGAGTGTGTGAGCGTGTGAGTGTGTAAGTGTGTGCCTGTGTGTCTGTGCGTCTCTGTGTGTCTGCGTGTGTCTGCGTGTGTCTATGTGTGTGTGAGTGTGTGAGAGTGTGTGAGAGTGTGTGAGAGTGTGTGAGGGTGTGTGAGTGTGTGAGAGTGCATGCGTGTATGTGTGTATGTGTGTATGCGTGTATGTGTGTATGTGTGTATGTGTGTGTCTGTGTGTATGTGTGTGTGCGTGTCCCAAGATCCTCTTCCATGCTGGCACATGCTTTTTCCAGGCATCTGCTCGGGCAGGTGTTTCCTCAGTGCTAACAGGAAAAAGTTGGTACCTGCCAGAGCTACTCGCAGCCTGGCTGAGCCTAGACCTTCCACCACGGGTCCAGGTCGGTGCGGAAGTCCTTCTCAGGCCACGGGGTGAGGGCGATCTTGCCCTCCGTGGTGGTGGTGTGCGCGAGCGCCAGGGACAGCGGGGCGGGGCCTCGCACCACCTTGCCGTTCTCATCGTACTGCGAGCCGTGGCAGGGGCAGCAGAACTTGTTGGCACCCTTGTTCCAGGGCACGACGCAGCCAAGGTGCGTGCACACGGACAGCAGGGCGAAGTCCTTGATGTTGTCCGCCGTGGAGATGAGGTAGAAGGGCTCGCCCTTGAGTCCCAAGACCAACTCGCGATCGTTCTCCTTGTGGCTCTTCACCCAGCTATCAAGGGTGATGGGGTTGCCGTCCTGGTCACCAGCCAGCGTCGCACCGCTGCCGCCGCCCGCCACGGGTGGCACGAAGTACCACAAGTAGCAGCCAAGGGCCACCAGCACCGGGATGGCGGCCGTGGTCACCAGCACGAAGTTCATCAGCTGACGTCGCCTTGTCAAGCAAACACGGGGTACTTTGAGTCACCGACTCGTTCCTCTCTTCGGGAAAACCCTCTGGTAGGACATTGACAGCAGCAGAAACTAACATGTGGAGCCAAGCTGGGCACTGCAGGTCCGGCACAAAGCCGGTGTACTCGCCGCCAGCCTGCAAAAAAAAAAATGGCCACTTGCCATCTAGAGCGTGCTTTGTCCCAACAAGAGGTTCTTCCAACCCAAACTTCACCCAACTTCACCCAAACCGCGCACCCTCATCGCCAAAGTGTCAGCGCGAGCTGGCGCCGCCGGGCGGGGCGCCACGAAGGCCGTGGCTGCCAGACCCAGCGCCAACAGCACCTCTCAAGGCCGGCTGAAGCAAAAGATCATGTGCTGCATTTTTCAATATTTTTCATCATGCTGCAAAACATGCTGCCCCGGGACGGCCGCTGGCAGCAACCAGCTTCTAGCAGCTGCCATGTCTGCGCTTCCAGGGATTCTAGGTTTTACTCTCAGCACAGACTGAGCCCCTGCAAGGTCCGAGAATCCTTCCCAGATACAACAAGGCCGGAAGTATTTCAAGCATTTGCCAAGTGTAGAGGGAGGGCCATCGGATCTGGGACCCAAGCAGCAAGAACCTGCAAAAACATTTTCCTCAGCGCAAGCCGGATGCGGGAAGCTCTGTGTTTGATCATGCTAGGCTCACTTAGACCTTCCACCACGGGTCCAGGTCGGTGCGGAAGTCCTTCTCAGGCCACGGGGTGAGGGCGATCTTGCCCTCCGTGGTGGTGGTGTGGGCGAGCGCCAGGGACAGCGGGGCGGGGCCTCGCACCACCTTGCCGTTCTCATCGTACTGCGAGCCGTGGCAGGGGCAGCAGAACTTGTTGGCACCCTTGTTCCAGGGCACGACGCAGCCAAGGTGCGTGCACACGGACAGCAGGGCGAAGTCCTTGATGTTGTCCGCCGTGGAGATGAGGTAGAAGGGCTCGCCCTTGAGGCCCAAGACCAACTCGCGATCGTTCTCCTTGTGGCTCTTCACCCAGCTATCCAGGGTGATGGGGTTGCCGTCCTGGTCACCAGCCAGCGTCGCACCGCTGCCACCGCCGGCCACGGGTGGCACGAAGTACCACAAGTAGCAGCCAAGGGCCACCAGCACCGGGATGGCGGCCGTGGTCACCAGCACGAAGTTCATCAGCTGACGGCGCCTCGGTACTACATCATTCTGAATCATTCTGGAGACCGGCACGCCACACTCTCGAAACTTGCAATACCGGTTATGAGGGTCTCCTGCTCAACCAAAACATGCCAAGACACTGCAAGTCTGGCACGAAACCGGTGTACTCCCCACCTGCCTGCAGGCTGAAATGAACAGGGCAACCAAATAACCTGCCTTGATCGTGCTATGTTTTCACCATCCACTACGCTAGTTCCAGATCCCGACCTGCATCTGCACTCCGGACAGCGTCCCCCGTGCCGGCGGCGCTTGCGGCGCCACGAAGGTCAGAGCTGAAGCTGCGAATACAGCCAGAGCTGCCGCCACCTCAGGAGATGACTGAGGGTGCAATGCCACCACATGAATCAAATTCCTTGGCCACTGCAGAGGCAGAGTTGGGTGTGGCACCAACAGGCGCGCTGAGCGCTGGTTCGGCATGACTGCCTCACAGGAGCGTTACCAACTCAGCCATCTCAGTGTTGCAGTGTGCCATCATGCAGATCCTTTGAGTGCAGGGCAATATTCGCGATAGCACGAGGATGATAAAAAGCCAAAGTGGGAAAAAACTTCGAGCCAAAGAAGATCAGACGCAGCATTTGGGTGAAGGCAAGCAAGCACGGGGCTGTCACACATCATGGCACGTGGCTCTTCGCTACTGTTCGGACCGATCCCAAGAAGCTTGAAACAAAAACCAAACCCTCTGTCAGTTGCCAATGTGTGCTGGGTGCCCCCTGCCACCCACTCACCAGACATGTCTCGGGCGTCAAAGGCAACCTGCACCGGCAGGCTGCGGCCAAGCATCCCGTGACTATGACCATCAGTCACTCTCCGTGACTGTCACATCCTATCATTCCTATCCCTGTCACCCAGTTTGCTCAACAAGGCACAAGATCACGGGACTCATCGGGCGGCCTTGACCCAGGATCGACCTGCTCCATCGCGCCCGGAGTCCATGACCTCATCAAGCCCAGAAAAAGAAACAATGGATCTCGCTGGTGGCGCTCGCAGTCGACTGACATACTAGCAGTCCGTCATAGGGATTATCGTACCCCCTATTCTATAATCCCTACTAAGGACTCCCTATTATGATCCCTAGTACGGACTCGGACTGCCAGAAAAAGGGGGAACGAGGCATCAAGAGAAGGAGCCATGCAACGGCCCCTCTGAGACCACAGCGGTACCCACCGGGTCGTCTCTGTCATCCTGTCACGCGCTTGCTTCTTTCATGATACGACATGAAAGGGTTTGGGGTTCAGGGTGTTGGGTTTTGGGTTTAGGGTTTAGGATTTAGGGTTTGGGGTTTGGGGTTTAGGGTTGTTGCTTAAATTGCTATGAGGGTTTGGGAATCTTCTCAGACACACAGGGCTTGCACACACAAACTTGGATCCTTTTTTACACTCAGCCAGGAGTGACCCAAGGCCTGCAGTTTGGGTCTAAACGTTTGTCAGGAGCGGCTTGTTGGTTGTGTCGGGCAATGTCATATGCTCATCACGAATCATCCCAAAAACGCGGGGTATGTATGCAAGCATGACAGGATTGCCGCAGGCTCTTCGTCAGGCAACATGGTAACCTTGTCACCCACCTCGCACATAAAACAAGTTACTGCAAGTGCAGCTCCGTTCCAAGAGGCATAAGCAGCATTAAGAAGCACGTTCTTGCCTGGAAGTTTGCTGCAGTACCGAAATCCTTCATGGAAGGCACCGTGCTGAGAGGTGTCCCGGGCACCAAGCTGGAACTCCTTGACAAGAATGATGGACCAACCCATGACTGGTTTAGGGTTTAGGGTTTAGGGTTTAGGGTTTAGGGTTTAGGGCTTAGGGTTTAGGGTTTTTAGGGTTTAGGGTTTCAACCAGCGTCGGGCCATCTGGCCTAGTCGTCTCACTACAAGGCGACGTCATTGTCAGCGTGGAAGCACCCTGTGGCAGGCCACTTCCCGACAACTCCACATAGTGGTCTGACCATGGCCAACATACTTTGCTTTGTGTCCATTCGAGGCAGCCAATGCTATGGATCCTATGCCTGAATCCAGCCTGGATGCTGCTCTAGGGCACCATGCTTTACACCTCTGTGGCCAGTCTCCTTGTCTAGGCTCCCAGGCAGAGGAGGGGCCACGTTGGCCGGACATGTTGTTAAGCTCATCCGCCCAGTCGGCCATTGCCTGCAAAATTCAAACCTACTGGAGTGTCCGCCATGAGCTCTGTCCACGACGCACAAAACAAACGCAAAACATGTCAAACCCAAGACGCACAACAGTCTCCTACCAAAGCTCATCACTCTTGCATGTCTCACACAGCCCATGCAGGCTAGGCAAAGGGTGCAACGGACCTTCGGGCCCCTCGGACCAGGCACGCGAACTGACTGCGAGTGGTTGAATAACCTCTGCTTCAAGCACCATAAGATGACTTAAAATGACAAGGATGCTCGAAGGTGCCTGCAACTTCCGCAGAGCCCTGCCACTCGAGTCCGTTGCGGCTTCTTGGGCCGCGACGGATTGGACCCTTTGTGTCGGCACCTGGTGAGCTACGGCTACGGCCAGCTACATTCCCCATTCCCGACTCCCGACTGAGAACAAGCAAGTAGCCGCCAAAGGAATCGAAAACAGGATTGCTGTGGGGGATAGTAGTGGCAGCTCACGAAATTCGGTTTCGGCCCTGGCCTACCCTACTGCAGAACGCCTTCGTTATCAGCACGTGCTCTCAAGGCAATGGGTCAGATGCCATTGCAGCCCAGGCACAAGCTCTTCAGAAAGGTTTGCTTTCGCTTGAGGCGCTCCTGCGGAATCGCGGAACATGAGACAAAGCTGGCCAAAAGGCAAATAATAATCTCGGAAGGCATGGCCACAAAGACACAAAGCTCCGGTCCGACATCGTCAGCTGGGCCACGGTGGCCTACACAGAGTCTTCAGGCACACAACCAACCAGGAGCGCAAGCACAAGCTAGTGTCTCTTCGCGGATAAACTTGCGATTGCCCAAGCGAGTCAAACCTCCGCAGACTTTTGGCCGTCAGAGGTGTCCGTCTCTGCCTCGGCTTAAAGGCTTAAAGAGTCCCACCCTCCGGTCCAAGGACTACATAGGGACTAATAGGGACTCACTTCCAGGATCCAGGCCACTGCATGGAACCTTCCTGTCTTGATGATGAAGAACTCCTGCAAAGCGCCAAGTCTCTTCGGATCTACGAAAGACAACGGAAAGTGCCTTTCTTGGTGGGCTCCTGGTGCCAGGGAACAGCAACCCTCAGCTCAGCAAACCTGTCTAACCAGTCTGCAGGCCTTGCCCAGCGTGCCGCTCTGGGCCACTACTGTGCCCTGCCATGTTGTGTTGCAAATCGCTGGGGAGCGTTTCAATTCGCAGAGCCACAAGTGCTTAATCATCCGCTCAAAGCGAACGACCCGAACATAAAACGAACACAGCAGCCCCCATGCCTTGGGAACGAAGCGGCGCACGGCACCCTCGAGAGCGAGTTCGAGGAGAGGAGCATCTAGCCACGTTCTGACTTGATGAGGCAGGATGCTTCGGGTCACACTCCTTCACTAAACCTGCTCGACCCAGAACATCCCAGCACAACCTCCATCAGAGCTGCCTTTGCTCAAACCAACGGTACAACGAGATGAACAAGGTCTACGGGCTCAGCACTCAGTGCTGGGAATTGGGCACGTGCGATGCTCTGCATGACCTCGTTGTCAACCTCACAGCGCAGCAAAATGCCGGTATGAATTGAGACCGCCAAGGAAACACAAGAACTGAAAGTACTGCAAAGGTGGGAAGCATGCACAATCTCGACATTCGCAGCTGAAGAGCATTATTCAACAATCAACAATCTCGCAGCAGTAAGCAACAAGCTGCCGCGAAGGACTTAACATACCAAGCCACAAGCCAAACAGTAACACAAACCACCGTCAGCTACTACGCCATTGCTGACGAGTGGCTTTGTGCAAGGCCCGCAAGTTCACGTTGTTCTTCAAGGCCTCCAACACAAGGGCCTGGCGTCGTGCTGGCTTCGGACACGGATGGCACCAGCAACATCAATACTGACACCGACTGCACATGAGCGGATGAGCGTCTGCAGTCTCGCCAAGGTTCTGCTGATGATGGGACCCAGGGTGTAAGACTATACGATGCATCACAAAGCCTGCTCATGCTGGTCCAACTGACAGGATACCAGGGCGTCAAAGGAATGATCCTGCCCAAGAGACACTTCGCAGCAGTAGTGCTGGACTGTGCTAGGCTGCCAGATGGCGAAAACAGTCGATACTCAAGCCGAGCATATGCACCCGGAGAAGAGACGACGCGTCTGACGTACACATTCCATTGCTCGCATGTTGGCTCTCCCCCTTGAGGCGGCAACTCGTGGCTGGCCGCGATCGAAGTAGAGAGCTGGTCTCTTCGGAAAGCACAGCTTGTCCTCTGCAGACTTCAAGTAATCATCGGGTGTTGTCAACACCCTGGGCTCTTGACACTTCTTCAGCATGCGGGTTCGAGCGCTACTCACACTGCAAGTGCAGGGCTCAACAAGGTCTCCTTCAAGCCAGAGTCCTCGAACACCTGGCATCTTTCCCCCGGAACAACAAACCCAAATGCTGAAGAGGCCGGTCGCATTTTTGTTAACGCTTGTAAGACTTGTAAGTGGGTCCAATAGGTACAGTACCAAAGCAGCAAAACATCTTCGGCGTACAGATGTTAAAAGCTGAGAGAGTGGAAACCAAAGCGAAGGTCCATCCACGCTGTACACAGCAGCAAGCTCCATCAACAGGATCTACATCAGGAAATTCTGGCGGCGGTACCCGGCGCGACATGGACAGCGTGACCAACTGCTCCGGACCTTGAGCCACCACTGTACCTTAGGACTAGATAATTCGATGCAAAGAAAGGCTTGAGGACACCAGAACGTAAATCAACAGAAATGTTGCGTTGAATTTTTTTTTTTACCTTGCTCCCCAAGCTTTGAGACGAACGTACGAACACCTTTCCGAGGCAGCGGCCGACATTGGGCCTCTCGGCTACAAGCGTGTGGCCTCAGATGAATTGGGCTGATGGGGTCCGTAGTGGTTAGCACAGGAATCACCGAAGCAACTCAGCAAAGGCAACTCAGCAAAGGCAACATCGACAAAGCATGAGCTGGATGCTGCAGTTGAAACCTTCAAGCTCAACCTGCTTGAACGCCCGCGCCTCCGAAATAGTCACCCGCGATAAGCGTTGCGCGCACGTGCTCCTTGCAAGAAGTCGACTTGGCCAAGCATACTGTATCTAGTTGCCCATAATACGAGCACCCTGGGTAGACTAGCCCACTCCCTCGGTGACGTTGTTCTTAAATGTTCTTAACGCGCTGCTCCCCACTTGAGGCCATGCAGAAAGGGCTTGGTCCTTGCCATCCTCGTCTGCCACGATCACGCTTGCTACTCCCGACTCGACGAGGTAGAAAGCCCTACCAACCTGCTCGCAGTGAGTCTCTTCCATTGGTGTCGTAGCCCATACTTCTCATACTTCTCTGGCCTATGGCACCCACCACTTATTCCAAGCGACATTGTAGACCGCTCAGGTATGCGATCAGGCGCGTCAATAGTTCTGGCTTGACGCCATTTGCACGAGGCATTCGGCTTCCCAGCATACAACCACCTGCCTCGCCCTGATTCACAAGCTTGTCGCCTGGCCTGGCAGAAAGCAGGAGACATCTTCTCCTTCGTTCTGCGAGCGAAGGTCGGCAGGCTCGCTTGGGCGGCTAAGGTTACAGCAGCCTCCCGCTTCAAACAACATTGGTTTGTGCCTTGTCCGCTGTGGGTCACAGAGCAAGGCGAGCACTATGTCAGCACTCTGGAACCCCAAAAAACTCTAATTCGCAAGATCGTCCCCACAAACAAAAAGTGCGAACCAAAAGAAAACGAGCCTCCAAGTCTTTCGCTTCAGGTCTCGTGCAAGCTTCGGAAGCTCGCAGCTGGGAAGCTGTCGCTTGAAAAGGGGCACCTCACGAGAGCGAAAGAGCGATCGAATCTTCTGAAGCCTTTCGAAGCGCGTTGCGCAAAGAAAAGAACCGAGCTGGGTTGAAAACTGCCTGTGTAGATACGTTAGGGCTCAGGGTCATCGCTTCTGAGAGCTGAGCAGACCTTAGGAAGGCCACGGTTTTCTCGAAGTAGAGCCGCTCCTCTCAAGACTCTCAGACCCAAAAAACTGACGACACCACAACTCGACTTTGCCGCTGGTCAGTGCTGCTTGCGGCTTAGGGCTTAGGGCTTAGGGCTTAGGGTTTAGGGTTTAGGGTTTAGGGTTTAGGGTTTAGGGTTTAGGGTTTAGGGTTAGGGTTTAGGGTTTAGGGTTTAGGGTTTAGGGTTCAGGGCTCCTCCTCAGAATCAAGCCGAGGCAGCATGCGCGACCGTAACCTTCGCTGGCCAGCCGCCCGCTCAACACAACTGCACACTTACGCTCATACAGATAAGCGGGTGTGCGAAAATAAGGGGAACCCTAAGATAGTCCCCCCAAATAGTAGGATTCTTTTCTATAGTAGGGATCCCAATCAGGTACCCCTAATGTCGGAAACCCCAATATTGCAGAACTTGGGTCGCTACCACGCCGTGAATCCATCCCAGCACGTCCTGAGCAGCAACCATGAGCAAGCCTCCTGTTGAACAACAGGGTGGAGAAGTGTGTTTCAGAGCTTGGTGTCTGCGAAGAATTTTCATCAATCCGAGTGCTGAAAACAAAAGGGTTGCGTGCCATTGTATGTTCGTGGCCTAAATGCAGCAATGCTCCGCCATCTTCTCCAACATGCGCAGTTCATGCACGAAGAAAGGACCGCAGCCGTTCCAAGGTCAAGGCCCATCAGAGGAACCAAAGCATGACCACCTCCAAGCAACGCAACTCTATGTAATTCTGTGTATAAATAGTAACGTTCAAGACCTCGGTTCGTCAGACGTCTGCAAATGCAAGCCCCCGCAAGTTCAGTGAGGTATCGCAGGGCCCGACTGACAAAAGTATTCATGAAGCCACGCAGCTGATGCGCAAGGTAAATCTCGAAACGATGCTGAGAACGGAACCGAGAGCGGTCAATCGTGAACGATTTGCTCGGGATGCGAATGTAGCTCCTATCAAACTTGCATGCAAACAACCCGGATGCCAACTCTGAGACTCACGGAACACACACTCACACTCACACACACGCTCAAGGCATCAAACATATCCACCTAACGATCAACACACATTCAATGGCATTCGGCATTCATGTTGCAATATCAGCTGCAGGCATGCAAAACTCCAACATGGCAGGTGCACCATTTGGGGTCGAAGGTTGACACCGATGCCTGACTTCAATTATGCAGCCGTTGCAAAGGTTGTGCCGACAGCAAGCACGAAAGCGCAAGGGCTATGCAGAACTGCCACCGTTTAGCTGTCGTACTGGAAGCATGCAAAAGGGCTGGCTTGAACTTCGCCCACCTTGCAGTTTGCGATTTCATGGCTCTCGTCACCAGGCATTTGTTCTCTGAGCAATGATCACAGTACTTCATGCACAAGAATCTTACCCACGTCACCCCTCGAGACATTGAACGAACTGGTCATAGACACATGCAGCGACCTACTGCAACATGACACAGCATGGCAAAACAAGCTGCGGTCAAATCAACCACATGGCTCCATTGCAAACTCACCTTGGTCTTGCTCTCGCGATCCAACCCTTCCTAGTGGCATGAACACACTCTCAAGACTACGTGCCCAAGGCTGAAACAGAAGGCCTCGAGCCTTTGCTAGTGGTAGGACTTTTTACGCTGAGGTTTTCTCCAGTGGCCAGAAGGCCTTCAAGGCCAAACCAATGTCCCAATAGTGTGTATGAGCCAGACAGAGTTTGTTGCTGTCTTGCAGCATCTGGCCACAAAATCAATGGCCACCGTGGCATGTTGTGCCATCTCTCTGAGGCATCTTCAAGAATGGCACGAAGTGTGACTCGCATGTCAACTGCAGAACCTTTAGGCGGGCGCTATCAGCCGAATGACTCGACAAAGCCGGATGACCATCTGACTGCCAAAGAGATGCTGGAGTGGAGCGCGGGTCCACAGCCACGATGGCAACTGTATCGACGCCCCTGCGCTGGAAGTGAAATAACGCACAAGCGTGCCCGTGAAGTCCGAAGGAAGACTTGCAGACTACTAATTGAACTCAGAGCACATGGCAGAAGGCCAATCCTCTGACGTGTACAAGAAGGAAAATCCGAAATCAAGCACTTGAGCACCTCATAGGGGTTACGTAAGCAAAGGCACCAAGATGTGCCACGCCGACGGAGAGCGAAAGCCGCAAGCCGCCACGTAAAAGAGCTCAAAGGTGGGAAGCATGCACGGTTGGCAAGCTCCGCAGGCTCAGAACAACCTAAGCCTAGAATGGCCGAGAACTAAAGCGCGATCGGCTAAGTGGAGAGAGGACACAAGGACAAGGCGACAGCAGCGAGCCACAATCAGCCAACTGCGGGAGGCAAAGGAATCGGAACTCGCTTCATGTGGCTTGTCGCGCGATCGCCACGTGAACTGGGTTCCGGCGTGCAACCTTGACTTTGCGTTGTGCAGGTCCATGAACCATGTTGCAGGAAGGCAAGCTGTTTAGCTCAAACTAGACGTTGGCAAACCTCGAATCGAGCTCAATGGCGTGCTCGTGTTTCCGAGGCTTGCCATCGGAGTGTCGGGGCCATTTTGGCTCGGCTCAAGCAAGTGACGCGTACAGCGATGTTCTCAAAGAGTCACGTCGCGCTGATGAGGCAGTTGCGGCTGCTGTTTCAAAGTTTCTGGTTCAAAGTCTGACATGTTTTGTCAAGCATCTGTTGGATATCGTCCTGCGAAATTCAAATCATGAGAAACTTCACGAAACGCCAACAGTCCTAGCTTCGGTGGCCAGTATCTTGAGCCACCTCGTGGCGCGGGAATGCCGGCAATGCCATGATCCCTCCAACCTTGCAAATGAGGGGGTTGTGTGATCAGAGGCTTCCACTCCAGAGGCCACGCCACTGATGCACAAGCGTTCTGCTTTGAGCATGGGCCTAAAAGTCAACGTTGAATGGATGCCTACAACTGCCCACACTTGCCGGCGGTCCGAATCATTGATGCAGACACATATTTTTTGCAATGATGCTGTGAACAGTCTCGCGCTTTTCGCGCGTCCAACGCTCATTGAAGCTCGTATTGTGCAATGAGCGATATTGGGAAGGCCGTTTTCGCCCTCAGAAGCGGGTGCCGCCTCTCTCTTTCTTCTCCACACCGGCCCTCACCAGTAGGAGTGTTGTGTGTTCAGAAGTAGGCGTGGCATTCTCGCCTAAAGCCGTTCACAGCGTTGAAGCTTTGCGGGACCCACTGGCAAGCCAAAGGGAATAGCCATCGGACAGAACGAGGTGGAACAGCAGAAAACCAAATGTCCTTACAGCCGCCCAAGAGTGAACGAATGTGATGTGATGGGATCCTTCTTCTTCTCAGGATCCCTCCAAAACAAATGGATCCGAAAGAGTAGGATCCCTGGTACCAAGCTGATGGCATGTTATTGCTAAGCGCCCGTCTGAAGGTCCTAGCATAGGTGCCTGAATAACTAAGCAGCCTCCGGCGAACCACGACCCCTGTTTTCATGGTTCGGCCCATTTGTTGTTTCGTTGATCCTTGCACCTCCTCCTACATGCTTGCTCCGAGCTGCATCTGCGCGAGAAACCAAGATGCCTGGAAATGACATCCGCGCTGGAGCAGAAAATGACCTATCGAGAAGTTTGCAACCTCGTCTGCTGCAGTCAAATGAGGTCGTCAAATATCTAGCATCAAAGCAAAGTAGCGTTCTATGCCTCTCATTCAACGAGAATCCAAAGACCCATACTCTAGAAAAATACCCACAGACTTGCAGGAGAGAGGGTAGCCTCAAATCGTAGTTTTCATATTGACAGTCAAGATGCCAGGTATATGGCAAGGAAACTCCGGCGACTCCATATACCTGAGAAGCAGCAGCAACTCTGATTTGGGTTGAATTAACGGCACGTCTTCCTTTTCCTTCCACTCACTCAGATGCCTGGGAGCTTGCAGCTCTACAAAGAGCAAGCTTTGGAATGACCTTCTATGCCCAGGTACGAATCTGAACTGCCATTTCACGTTGACACATCTCCGTGCTCAGTGTCCCTGAGATGTGTTTTTCAGGCTCAGGGTATACGGAGCCCCCAAAAGAAAAGGATGGTTGATAGGCGCCTCCATCAGCGCATGCGCTGTGGAGGCAACCATCTCTGTATGCTCTACTAAGTTGTTGAGTGTTTCCAGCCTGAAGTTAAGCAGGAAGACTTAACGTCTATATATCCAGAATCACGGGATGCAAGAAACCTTGCAAGGCCAACGCTCTTTCCACTGCAGTCTAAGCAGCGGTATGAGCCTTTGACGTCTTCCTCTGTCTCTGTCCGCGTGCCCCATTTCGCAGCAGAGCCATCCGCATTAGCCACTGCCACTAGCGTCTGCTGGACATTTTCAACAAACCTGCCCAGGATCAAAACCATCTTTTGAGGGCCCAGAAACCGGACAACATCGGACAACTGTAAGTTCAGTTTGCTCAAGAAAGACCGACGTTTTTGCTGCTGGCTACCAAGGCACGCTCTTCTTGCATTGAAAAGAAAATTTTGCTGCATCATGACATGGGCACATCATAACCGGCACCAGGAAGAAAAGGAGATGCGGCCATGTGCGGCTGAGATTATGTGGAGCTTGAGCTAGCATCAAGATCAGGCTAGGGCCAAGGGTCCTCAGCTTAGCTTCATGCGTTTGCTCTGCTGAACCCCAGACATGATGAGGGAGTGGCAAGCACTAAACCCTAAACCCTAAGTTTCTATACATCTCCTTAACCTTAACCTCATGCTCTCTCTCTAAGCATTTCTTGTTGGCGTACATTGCAAGGACGAAAACCCATCAGGAAAACCCATCAAGGCTTAATCATAGGCTTCAGCAGTGCAGATGGGAGAAGCTCGAGGCATAAAGATTTGGTAGGGGAAACCTTGACTGGCCTGGCCCATGGGATGAAAACATTGTGCTGAAATTCCCAGGTTGCGAGTGTACCAGCATGACTCAAATTCTGATGCGGTTCAAGGTTCCCTCCCGACGTACAAGAAGATCTGTGCTGGAGCTAGATTGGCTGGGACTCTGGGGGCCTTGCAACCTTGACTGTGGAAAACTTGGACTCCCAAGGGACCACGGTCCCAGGGCTCAGGAGCGAGGTATTGTGCAGCTTTTTGCAATCCAAGTGACAAAGCCCACCAAGCAGGATACTTCCAAGCCTGATTGGTCAAAGGCCCGTGTCGGAACCATCATGTCAACCATGAGCTCAGATTACAATGCACGGAGCATTGATCCATTTGTCTGCAGTTGAGTTTGCAACAAACCATTCCCTGACTTCAAGAGGTTGACGAAGAAAATACTGAGACTATTGAACGCCCCAGAAGCACCGAAGGCGGCAACGAACACTCCCATCCTTGGGTTCAGGGTTGAAGAGCTGCAGGAGTCTGGATTCTGAGAGTCGGGTTCCTGCCTGAAAGTTATCTTACTTCGAACATCCCCACCTTGCTCCTCGTGAGAAGGAAAGAGCACAAATAGGATGTTCAAACAAAGACACATTGATTCAAATACGCTTTCTTAGTTTTGCTTGCAATTGGGGTTGGGCACTCCAGGGAGACTCTGGGGTTGGGCACTCCAGGGAGAAGGGTTGGGCACTCCAGGGAGTCTGTGGGGTTGGGCACTCCAGGGAGCCTCTGGGGTTGGGCCAGGGAGAGTCTGGGGTTGGGCACTCCACCAAAAGTCTCTGGTTGGGAACTCCAGGGAGTCCAACAGTCTCTGGGGTTGGGCACTCCAGGGAGGCTGTAGGAGTAGACCGGGCGAGGAGAAGAGTTCCGGGCGAGGAGAAGAGTTGAGTTTAAAAAATCTAACAACCCCACACCGAAGGTGGGGAAAAACGAAAATCCACACACACTATTTGGGATTTAGCGTCTGAATCGCTCCCAGCAGGATGAAGAATGCAGCGGCTGTCGCATGGAGCCACCGCTTTGCAGCTACCGAGGTGCCAGCGGCGACGAAAGCATAGATGCTGAGCCTGAGTAGAGGTGGAGGCCTTCGAGTTCTGCTTCTTGGTATCTAGGAATGCATTTTCGTTTTGATGTAAAGTGGGGCGCCGAGGGCAGGACCCCCCTACCCCAATGAG
This sequence comes from Symbiodinium natans, assembly GCA_905221605.1. Classification (NCBI taxonomy): domain Eukaryota; class Dinophyceae; order Suessiales; family Symbiodiniaceae; genus Symbiodinium; species Symbiodinium natans. The sequence goes on from CAJNDS010000342.1 coordinate 105,809, forward strand.
AGTACATGTCCAGGCGCCGCCAAACCAGCTTCGCTTGTTTGTTACGGGACTACATCCCACGAATCAAGGAAGCTGTGTAGTTCTCGGTAAGGATGTTTCGCTGCTCGTTTAATCCGTTTCGTGACACAAGACAATCTAGCTTAATGCTCCCAGCAACACCGTCCACAAAGCAGCGTGCAAGCCTGGCCAGGCAGGAGGTTCCCACCCTCCCCATTCAAAAAAAAACAAGTTGGCCCGAATCCTGGCTGAAGAACATCTATCGTACCCTGCCCCCCCTTGGTGTTGTTGGCCGGGCGATGCCGAAATACACTAACCATGCGAGCCGGCAGCAGAAGGGCCTCCTTCTTGCAATTCCCGATAATGAGCTGGCTAAGAGTCTTGCCAAGTATCCCAAAACAACTGAAGCTGCTGAGGCTACAGGATGCTACATCGTGGACTCGCTACAACGAAGCGTGCTACACCCAAGGACACACGCAAGCCGTTTCAGCCGATACTTCGATCTGAAGCATCTGAAGGAAGAATCTATCAAACGAATGCCACACTGAGGTTTCATGCCCCGAAGACTGCCTCGAAATAATCCGTACGAAAGTAGCAGCAGGTTCTGAAACGCGAACCCTCACCTCTACCGGAACTGGAACGCATGCTGTGTACCTACACTCGAACCCACCCGTCATGACCCCAACGAGACTAGGCACCATTCAGTCAACCAGTACTGACATGCGATAGTTGCTCCAAGAACAAAGGGCGACGTGGGACAAGTCAACATGTACAAAACACATAAGCTGTTTGGATTCCGAGTCAGCCTGCCGGAAGAGACTCAGGAAAGGGGATGCCCAAGGGATCGAGAAAGGGGCCAACGATGCCTGCCACCACCTGCATGGACTTCAAGCTAACACGGAAGCCTTCAGACCAGTGCTTAACAGCTGGTTGCTTCGGTCTTGAAAGGCGTTCTTGCTCTCTGGCAGGCTTGCTGCTACGTACTCATGTCGCCTACTATGCTGGGCTCCTACAGCCTGGGTCCTTCTGTCGAAACTGTCTTCAGCATAGCCTCCACATCATGATGCGCATGCATTTGTGATGCAGACACACCTGCGGGTGGTGCTCAAGGACTGTTCCCACTGAGACGGAGAACCAGAGTGTCAATGTGGCGGCTGCCAGGGGAGGTGTCCAGAAGAGCGAGCTGACGTACCTGCCAAAGGCATGTCATACGCCCAGCCCGACATCAAAACACCATGCTGAAAAGTATGAGTCACGTGCGAATGGGGTGAACACGGAGCACTGGCGAGATTCGGCACCTACAATGCGCCTCTGTTTGTCAAAATCGGGCTTACAGTTGCAACGGGTTCAGCATAACCAGAAAAGGTGCCGTATCATGACCATGCAGCCTGACAAGACCTGAGCCTGATTTGTAAGGACACGGGCTCTACAGTAGTTTCGGGGCACAAGCTACCCCGTGGAACCAGACTGATGACCTTTGCCAGGGAGATGCCTAACTCTTGGGTCCAAGCTTGCTTGACTAGCCAACGAATTGAACTCTCACTCTCCCAGATTGAGGTAACGCTTTGCTCAAGGCCCAGCGCACAAGGGCCAAAGGAGCCAGCGGGATGGCGGCCATAACCACACGCTTGGCCTCAGGCTGGGAAGGGCAACAGGGGGCGCGTACAGGCATGCATCTTATTTTTTTCAATGTGGGCTGAAACTCTGAAACAAAGGATTCTGCTGCAAGCCACCTCACACACCCTGAGTCTCTCTTGTCTGGGTTGGGCAGAGTTGAGGGCAAGACTGGAACATAGGGAACGAGGCCCGGAGGCGGGGGGCTTTTGCAGGCCGGCCACTTGGACAAGCTCTGAATTTCCTTTATAAGTCTCGATGCCCATGACGGAAGCAGCCCCTCTTCCACAGAACAGAAGACCCCGAGCACCCGGCCCTGAATGTTCTGATCATGGCGCCAGAATGGGGCGTATTAGCGTATTGTTAGGGCGAATGTTCGACATAGCGGATCCGGAGTGCAGGACCCCGGCCTCAAGCAGCAGATACAGTCTTGCGTCAGACCTTGAAGAAGGCTCCAACCCCAAACATCCTAGCTGCATTGCTTGCCGTATACACCCGCACAGACACACGTACCATCCCCGAAACTGATGCTTTGGGACTTTGCTTTTGGACCACATGCATCTCCCCTCGCAAAGTTTAGCCTTGGAACCTGTTGGATTTGCTGGCAGTCCATGAACTCAAACATTAAGCTTCTGAGCGGCTTCCCAAAACACAGCATCGCCCGATTGCCGAGGAAGGACCGCTTCCAACGACATTGCTGCCTGGGATTCCAGTTAGTTTCTGTAGGCCCATCCCAAGGTTAGCACACGAGGACCAAGTCTGAAGTGCGATCCCACGGGCTGGGAAGGAGACCCAATCCAAAGTAATCAAACCCGAGGCTTCCTAAAGGGGGATATGGCCCGACTCCTGATTCCAGGCCCCATCTGGGATGTTAGACCAACTAACGGCCGCAGCTAGCACAGGTGGTGCAGGGTCACAAGAAAAGGTGTCAGAAACAATCGGCGGCGCAACTGCCAGAGCCCGAGCTGCGCAAGGTACTCGCTCCAAGTTTCTGGCATGAAAGAAGTTGCCTTGGTGCGGCTCGCAACAAACGGTCCTGAGGGTATGTTCTGACCAATGTGATGGATGCAGTCAATGCAGTGTTGGGTGCCTGGGCCTTCGGTCTATGAGTAGTGTCGCAACTGGACTGTCATGGTTGACGGGCTTTCTATGCGCTGCACTTAGAGGCGGACAGCTGCTTTTCTCCACACTAAAAACAAACCACGCAAAGACAAAGGAATCCCACTGCCTGCTGCTCCCAACATGACGAAGAGTCCCTACTTGCCAGCCAAGTTTCACTGCAGTGGGGAAGGAACCGAATGCCATTCGCCGGGCATTTTTCGTGGACCAGGTTCGTCATATAGCTATCCTTCTCTGTCAAATATGCTACCCACCTGAGACATAGATGAAAATTGCCCCAAACCAGCCACTTACACATACAAAAGCTACATAAGCCTCAACCTCCTATCGTGCAGTTGTAAAGGAAGCATCCTCTCCATTCTCAATCATCATCGAATCGAGCACCGATTCTTCACGGACGCCATCGCAATAGTCGGACTGCACTGCCCTCACCGCCTCGATGGAATACATCGCGCAGGAGCCCCTCAACGGAAACACAAACCGCATTGCGCTCCTCAGTTCTTCGCCAAAAGGTTTCCGGTTTTGGTTACAAGCACGAACAGCTTAGTGGCTTAGCGCTTGGAAACCTAGAAGTGGCCCGGACCCAAATCTGAATGCCTCGCCATCGTTGTGTTCCTGATTCAAAAGCTTACGTGCTATCTGTTCTGGATAGGACGACGATGACTCCTCTCAATACTGTTGCTACTGCTAATATCACACGCGGGATTCTGGCCCATCCAGCCCAAAGGATGCGTGATAACATCTCGCACGGCCTGTGCCAGCAGGCAGAAACTATGAACCTTTTCCGGCACTGGCCAAGGACCACACGCCGCCAAGTCCTGCTCTTGCCTTGGCTGACATGTGTACCGAGATACCTGGAAGACGGCTCGTCATTTGACTGGTCAGGTCCTAGCAATCTCAACATCTTCAAAAGCCTTCTTGCAATCCAAGTCTCAAGCATCTGAACATCTCACCCAGGTGCGTGGGCTCGACACGGCAGTCGCCGTCCAAGAAAAGAACAGCTTTGGGGTTGGGGCGGCCACAATCAGAATCGGCATGTAGAATAGACATGCACAACGCGTGACTAGCACGCTTTGACTGGGGCCAGTCTGGGCCTTTGACGTACATCTCGTAAGGAACGCCTTCCTCAATCTCACCACGGATGCACACGCAGCCGTGCTCTCGCAGCACGCAGCCCGAAGGCAACAGGGCCAAAAGAGACGCCAATGTCGCCACATCCTTTGGCACGGGCGTCTCATCCTTCTGAGGCTGATTCTCATCTGAGGAGTCATTGTTTGCACTCTCAAGGTCACCTCGGGCTGACCCTGCCATCTTTGTGATCGTGTCCACGCTGACATTCTGCAAACCATCCACAAACACCATCAAGCGGGCAGCCTGGGTGCCACTGAGTGTGCTGACGCTGTGTGCGAGCTCCTCTTTCGACTCCCGAAAGCAGGTCAGGACAACGAGCACATCCTCTTTACGTTCTGGGTCATGCTCTGTATCCAAGGACATGGGTCTGAGAAGGCTTTTGGGTGCTTCTCGCACATGCTTCCTTGAAAGCACCTGCACCATAAGCATGCTGAACAACACCACCGGCAATGCAATGACGAAAGGGATGATCTGAAGGACCTGGGCTCCGCAAACAAGCCTAAACGTCCAAGACAGGGACCTTGCGGCTTCACCTTCCAAAAGCCTTCAAATCTCAACAACATCCGACCCCCTCAAAAGCCCAGGAGCTGATTGAAGACTGGCTCCGCTGAGCAGCATCATACCAGCGTCTGTGTGAGAAAGAAACATTGCTTGTCGGCTGGCAGGTTCTGCCAAACAAGCTACATTGAAGCTGCTTTTGAAGCCAAGGGCCTCCTCACCCAAGCATTGCCAGACAACAACGCGTCAACCAAAATTTAGGGCTAATTTGTTGCCGCAAAACCTTGAAAGGTCTACTGGTCATGCGAGGACGACAGCGATTTAGTGGCGGGAATAGAGGAAAAGCAGATAAACAGGAAGGAAATTAGAAAGTTTGACATCCGCCAGGCGCTTCACTGAAGCTTAAGAGTTGTACCCGAACTTGCACAAGCCAGATTTTGCAAGCTCAAGCAATCTAGCACTGAAAATGCCGGCAGTGCCGCCACAGCATCTCTTTTTCTTACGTATAACTATGAACATTTATGAGTCTATGAAGCATATTCTTCTCCTTCTCGAGCTGCCGAAGAGGAGTTTGAGAATTGACCGGGGTTTCCAGTCGAGGGTCCACGATCTCCAGTTTGTTTTGAATAGGAGGTACCACCTAGAGGTACTGCAATGGTACTGCGCTCTTTCTGCAAAGTTTTATCTTCTTCAGATGTGGCTATCGTAGTTGGAAAGCTCATATCGGCCATATCGGGCCTTTGTCTCAGTGATCAGGCTGGAGCTTCCGGATTGAAAGATTGTGCCACATGTGCACTCATTGCATTGAGAGTGTGCATTCAGTGCAGCAAATGCGGTCATGTCATTGTGTATGTATGACTCTTGCGTCATTTGATTTTATGTGCTTCGCATTTTGCATTGCACAAACGAAGGCCACAACGATTGAAAAACGAAACCTTATGAACCTGTCTTGAACTGCCACTCATTGTGGCGGACTACGGTGTGGGATTGCATCCCGAGCTGGGCAGGATTGCCACGAACCGCACTGAGGAAATTCCGCGCAGGATGACAGCATTGCAGCGCATTATGGGAACGGTCGTATTGTCGATTGGCCTGTGCTCTCCCTATGTTTTCATTGAATGCCGTGCTCATGATTCTCATTGGCTGGTTGTCGCCAACCGATGAGATCGAGTTGCAACTGCGCCACCAGCACCCCACAGACATTCTCCAGCTGGATCATTGCTTCGTTGTCGTCTGGAGCGATCAGTGGTCCGCTAGCTCATTGTACGTGAAACACTTGATTGAGAATGAGATTCGAGCTGCAACATTGCAGTTCAACAGGGATTACTTTTCGTTCAACGATGTACTTCCAGGCAATTCCGCATTATGATTGGATCATGATTTTGGTTTCGCGTTGTCCGATTGCGCACGCACCACTGCACGACATGGACACCACTGGATTGTCTGAGCTTTATTTCGCCTATTGCTTGCCATTGGTTTGGCATGGTTTGGCTATGGCAGATCTGTCATTGCATCTCACTGATACCTGCCGATGGGACAGTGCAACCCTTCGCTCACCATTGGGATTTCCATTGGCAAATTGGCACGCACATGGAGTGAGGAACTCCTATTTGAACGAACAGCTCATCGAGATTGTGGGTCTCGTGTTCATTCGCCCATTGTCAGCGAGCCTTCGCCCGGTCTTGAAGCAAGCTGATGGAAGAGGTGGCTTTGCAATTGGTGCAACCAAAGCTACATTGCTGCTACGACGTTGGGACTTGGAATTGAAGACCCGACATTGAACCTCCCTGCGCCGCAGCATGATGCAGCCCGCCTGGTGTCATTGAATGCCGCAATTGGCGCCATTGGCTGGGCGGTGTGCGAGGATGGATTGCTGAGCGAGCCGAGTAGCTTCGGCATCCGCTATGGATTCATTGGCCTGCACGAAGCCATTCTGTGGCATGTTGACACAGATTGGTGACGACATGTCGGAATTGACCAAGGAAGATTTGCAGATTGAGCAGCCAGAAGATGGAACATTGCCCGGTCATGATGGAATCACCGTCATTGTTCCGAAAGGATCAAGGTGACGATCGATTGGCGACTCAGCATTCATTCAGCACAATTTTGATTGCCATGGAAAGATGACACTGCACGTGGATGGCTTTCTGTTTGTATGATTGGTTGCAGTTGATGCTTTACAATTGCTTTTACAGTTGCGGCGAGTCGATTGGCAGCTTTGCTGAACGTTTTTCAGGATCATGTATTGATTCGGGTGCATTGAAGCAGTCCAAAGCTGATTGCACAGTGCACCGTGAGTTTACTGTTTCTGTACTTCGTCGAAAGCTCGATTTTTTCCTCCCTATGGTTCAATTGATTCCAGATCTGATTGTGATGTGGCACAGCAAGAATTGCTGAGCCAAGGACCGTGTTAGAGATGTTGATCAGATCTGCTTGGCATCCACATTGATGCACGAGACATTGCATTGACGTTCTGACACCATTTGGGTCAAGGTGCAAAACATTGGAGACTCAAAATGATTGATGCACAGCTTGCTTTGGCCTGTGATTGTTGTGTTGAGTGATATTTCAGACCGGAAATCACATTGAACATTGATCTTGTAAGAATTCATCAAGCGGGCGGTGTTGCCCCGACCGAATCAAAAGAAATCGAAAATTACTGTGGAAGCCCTCTCAAAGCGGCACCAATTTGATAACAGGTTTTGGTTTTCAAAAGCATCCCCCAAAAACACCAGTTTAATGTGTACACCTCGCGGCGTTGGTCTCAAGGAGACATGTCGCTTTTTGATGCCAAACAAGCTTGATTCGGGGGAAAGCGTGAAACCTCATCTCCATGCTGAGTTGGAGGAAACTTGTGCGTGCCAAAGCAGTGTCTAACCTGCCTGTTAGCTAGCCGCTGCCGATGAATCGCCAACACACGTTTTCAAATCGTGGTTGTGAAGGGTTTCATATCGTAATGGCTGTGCGTAGCAATTTTCGCCGTGGTCGGCAAATTCGGCTTGAAGAGTAATCCCAAAACCCAGAAACATGACCAGTCGTTCTTTCTGCCGAAACAAAAGCGTTCGTTGGTTGTTATTTTATCAAAAGGCGCTTAAAAAAAAGCGGACGCCTCTTTACTACATCAGTAGCACAGTAGGCCGGTCTTGTGGGTCTCGCAACTAGGTGTGAAACAAGTCGCCAGAAAGAAACTACAGAACCAAAGAGAAGAAACAACCCAGCCAACCAAGCAGCAACACCAGAACCAACCAAAAAACCAAGAGAGGGCGGCGAAACTACTAAGAAGACCCCACGCGCTCAGTACTCAAGCTCGTCGATGTAGTCCCTGTTCAGAGCCAATGCAGCACCAAGTCGTGTGGGGGAATCGCAAAATGCGATTGTGTGCCAGAGGTCAAAATCACCATCACGCAATCATCTGAATAAGTTGGCAGCCTGCAGGTTGGATGTTTGCATGCTCGCAGCACTCTTGGCAGACATTCCAAGAACGGGCGGTCTACTCGAAATGCTGCAGCGGCCGAAGTTTGACTGTTGTAGTAACCGAAACATGCAATATACCACCGGTGCCTACCCCTCCCACAGGGAGGGTAGGCCAATTTGCCCCACGGTGATCAGCCAGTGGGGTCTTCTGTATAGGCCACAGCCGACTGACCATGGCGATCAGCCGAGGGTGCTTACAGGATGGGGACAACTGGATAGGTTCCCTACTGCTGGCGTTTGAGGCTCACCAGAATGGCCCCCTGGACGCGCAGCTGGCCGACCAGTGTTGGGATTCCCGGAATGAGAGCAACATCACGGACCTCCTGCTGCAGGGGGCAAAGGTCGCGCTTTTGGCTGGTCGGGCATATCAAAGGTTCCGGGGCAGGAGACGTTGGCCGGATGTCTTCCGGCTTGGAGGAGCTGCCGTGGACATTGAGGTGCTGTTCGCTGTGGGCTCCGTGGTCCAAAAAGTAGAAGACTCTGCTGCCCGCTTGGATGGTGCGCTAGATCGGCTTTCAATGGTTCAGAATATATCCAAAGCTGAAGCCTTGCTTAACCTTCGAGGCCCAGGAGCTCACAAGCTTACTCGTGAAGCTTTTCTCTATGGTCAACTGGTGCCAGGCTGCAAAAAAGAAGCTCGCTACCTGGGGCCATTTTTGCATTGGGACTGTTCTTTTGCTCCTGAATGTCAACGACGCATTGACGCTGCTAGACGTGCATGGTACGATTTTCGTGGGTTCTGGTTCAAGCGGATTGATATGCGTTTCAAATTGTTGGTTTTCAGATGCGTGGTGGTTCAAACTCTCTTATCGGGATTGGTGGCTTGGTACGTCAACGACCACTTCATCAACAAGATGGACTCTTTCCTGGTGGGGTTGCTTCGCAAACTTCTCCAAGGACAAGCTTGTTCTAAACAGCAGCTAGAGGATGGAAACACCAGATACCGTTCACTAACCAATCAACAGGTTCACGTTCGGGCTCGCGTGGCCTCAGTTGGCATCGAGCTTGTAGTCGCACGGCTTCGATGGCTTCAAACCATGCTTGCGAAACCCCGCGAGCATCATCAAATGTTTGCTGCGATGTTTGGTCAGTTCCCTTTCGAGAAAACACTTTCGGACCATCCGTGGCTTGTACAACTACGGAGTGATCTCAGTGACCTCTCGCAGATCGAGGAGGCTGCATGGATATCTAACAGTGTCAAAGACAACCCTGCACACCTACTGCATGACGCTGTGCTTCGTGAAGCATTTTGCGCTGTAGATGTTTCGGAGCTCAGGGCAAAGTCCATATCTGTTCAAATCCCGCCGCCTGGCTTCACCGACGGCACAACTCAGAGTCCCGCTGTTGCACGTACCGAGTTTGCAGATGGGCATGTGTGTGAATTACTCCGTGTGGACGGCAGTATATGTGGCCAAAGATTCCAGACGCAAAAGGCTTTGTTTGCGCATCAAAGGTTTGCGCAGGATGGAGAACATGGCACCGAGGTACATGCAGCTACCCTTGTGGTCACCAACCAGTGTCCTTTCTGCTCATCGGCGTTCAGCAGTATCGCTTCTGCAAAAAATCATTTCAGAAGAGCTCTGTTTCATGGCCGTTGCATTGCTGATAGTGCTTTCTTGCCGGTTGAGGTCACACCGTGTTATGATGTGATTTGACCATTATGCTTATCATTGGCATGTTCGCAGTCATTTTCCGGATCTTCAGAATTCCATAGAACTTCTTGACACTTCTGGGCTCACCTTCCCTCCCCACATCGAAGTTAGCAATGAACCTCGGCCTAGAGCAAAATCAGGGCGAGCGGCCGTCCAAGGTTCGTGCAGTCGCGCGACAGGGCATGGAGGATGCGGAGACAAAAAAGCTGCTGTCAACACTGGCAAAGTTGTCATTGTCAAACGCAATGCAAATCAGGGCTCTTCGCAGCATCCTCTTGGAAGTGCACCAAGTTCCTGCAGCCAACCCGTACATCCAGGAGGCCATGCAAGCCACCAAAAAGTATGCGGAGGCAGCCAAGGAAATGAGTCCAAAGGACAAAGAGGAGCGCCTCGGTCTTCCTCACATCCATGTCTGGAACGCTCTGTTGGCGGTCGCAACACGCAACTTGGAGCAACGTGCGAAAGAGCAAGATCCCTCCCACCAAGAGTCCCTCGCAGTCCTGTTGGAGTATGCCAGCAAGTACCAGGAACAGGGGTGGAAGGCCATCCACCACGAAGTGAAGTACGCGCGCGTCCAAAAAAACTTCAGACCAGAGCTCAAGCGGTTGGAGATCAATCTGATGGAAAACAGCCCGTCAGACAAAGTGTGGGCCATCATCAAAGCAGATCTTCGCCGAGATCAGGGAGTGCGGGAGTTGCCGGGGGTGGCACCGGCAGGGGATCTCGAACGCCAGCTTCAAAAGTTTCTGGATGATGCCAGTGGAAGTGCTAAGTGACCATTGCAGAATGTTTGTATAGACTGTCACGTTTGCGAAGCGGCAGGCGTGCCTTGTGCTGGCGCTGTATGGCTCTCCATGCGTAGCGTTCAGCTGTTAGGTCAGTGGGCCGTAGCCCGCGCTGTAGCGCGAATCACGGCTTCTGGCTGTTCTCTGAGGGGTTTTTTGTTTGTTAGGCTTGACTCGTCTGACCTTTCCCTCCGCAGAGCGTGTGTGTGTGTGTGTGGGCTCCGTGGCAAGTGGCATATCGAGAAGCCCCTCCAATGAGAGGACACACGAAACGATGCATTGGCACGTGCCGTAATATCTGGCCACTCCAGGTTATAGGCCGCCCAAAAATGCTCCAGGTGTTAGCTTGCCACTGACGCCGAGAGAGCCTGTCTGATGGCATCAAGAAAATGCAACGGAGGGTCAGTATATTGTCTATGCCCAAGCGCATGCGAGTCTTCCAAGACCCTCACAAACGCATTAGTTGTTGGAACCACAAGAAATGGAGGATGCTGCGCCGCAAGTGAGGGAGTGACGCTTTTCGGGCTGCACACCACTGACCGAGCTGCTTTGCGAGAAGTGAACGTCTGCATTCCCTTCCGATTGCCGGCTTTGAAGATGACCACTGGAACCGGCTTGTGGCACCTCCATGCGTGGACCCCAAGCACGCCCGCACAGAATGGTACGACGCTGCTGCGGCGCACTGGGCCGCCGTCAAGGGGCCCTCAGCCCTAGGCCCTGAAGATGCAAAAGCTCTAAGGGCACTTAATTCCTGACTTCCTCTAAAGGGTTAAGCCTGTACAGGGTATATAATTTAAGGGGGTATGTAAGAGGTCTCCGTTTAAGGGCCAATACTAAGGGACCACGTAACCACCGCAAGAAAGCCCTAAACCCCAAACCCTAATAAACCCTAGTCGAGACACCCCACAACACAAAGTCTCAATAGCTTTTCGTTCAAGATGTATTCCATTGAAATCCCACAGAGCCAGAGCCCTCTCTCAAAGCGGTGACCTCCTTTCCTTGCAGGTGTAAGAATACGGAGAAGTCAGTACGAGCATAAATGCGGCCGCTAAAACGCTGTGGCAAACAAGAGTGGCCCAATTGTCGTCTGCGCCCGCCAAAGGCATCACGCCTTGGGAACGGAAGCGGAGAATTTGGGACAAGTGGAAAGTACGTCACAGGATCCTAACTGGGACCTTGCACAGTCGTCCGTGGCGGCGGCCCCAGCAGGGGCCGTCAAAGGCAAGGACGAAGCTCTGATTTTTCGAAGAATAAAAGACAAAACCATGAAAGCTACGTTGTTGCAAAGACACGTCGTCTAGAAGAATCAAGCTATCCATGCATAGGGCAGTGCACTCCGCGGTTAGATCCAAACTCTGAAATAATAAACCATCTTCCAACTCCAAACACTTTCTTTTTTTGGACTGACGCCTCTTTACTACATCAGTAGCACAGTAGGCCGGTCTTGTTGGGCTCGACATAACAGGTGTAACGAAGTCAGCGCGCTCAAACCACCAAACACACCACGCAACCACCCAAGAACCAAAGAAACAGAAGAAACAAAGCAAGCAAAGGCGCTGAACTACTAGGTAACCCCACGCACTCAGTACTCGAAGTCGTCGTTGAAGTCCCGGTGCAATCATACAGCACAGAGCATGCGGGGAATCGCAAATTGCGACACTGCCAGATTCTCAAAACCACCATCATGTAGCTACTGGTGCGACATCATTCGACTCGAACCGAGGTCATCACTCGATAGTCAGGATCCCGTACTCGTCGTCAAGGACAGATAACAGACCCGCAGTGGCAAAGGGATGTTACAGGTCAGACTCCCCAAAGGAGAGGAAAGACGTGCGTATGCCCCATGGTGGTCAGCCAGTGGGGACTTAACAGCAAGAACTATCAAGGCAAGACCGGCCCAGGGCACTCCATGGTGGTCAGCCAGTGGAGCAGCCCCGAGCGAAAGGTCCTCCGCTCACCCTGGCTTGCAGCTGCGCCCACCTGGATAGATGTCCGCGCACAAGCAAAGTCTCATTTGATAGCGAGAGGGGAGGCCACACACGCAAGCTCGAAAGCTCGCCGGGGTCTCGGAGACTGCAATCTGGTAGGCAATGGTCCCTCCAGAGCCCAAAGCCAATAAGGTACGTCGGCAAGGAGATGTGAGGGCTCACATCACTTTTGGTAGCCTGCAAGAGCGCTAAGATCTCCATGGTATACACAGCTTTCGTCCAGGCGGCGCCGTCAGGTAGCATCCAGGCGGGCGGAGAGCCTGCCTGTCCTGCCACAGGCCAAGCACAGGCGATGATGGCCCTCTTGAAGGCCAAGTTACTCCACAGGTGTTCGATGGCTCCTTGCCAGGGCAGTAGGTGCATATTCTCCACGTAGAAGTGCCCACAACCTGGGAGAAGCAGCACCACCGCATTGGCCTCTCCAGAGTCGATATTCGGCCGTCAGGATCCCGTACCTGTCGTCAAGGACAGATAACAGACCCGCAATGGCAAAGGGATGTGACAGGTCAGACTCCCCAAAGGAGAGGAAAGACGTGCGTATGCCCCATGGTGGTCAGCCAGTGGGGACTTAACAGCAAGAACTATCAAGGCAAGACCGGCCCAGGGCACTCCATGGTGGTCAGCCAGTGGAGCAGCCCCGAGCAAAAGGTCCTCCGCTCACCCTGGCTTGCAGCTGCGCCTCCATTCGTCCAGGCGGCGCCGTCAGGTAGCATCCAGGCGGGCGGAGAGCCTGCCTGCCCTGCCACAGGCCAAGCATAGGCGATGATGGCCCTCTTGAAGGCCAAGTTACTCCACAGGTGTTCGATGGCTCCTTGCCAGGGCAGTGAGTGCATATTCTCCACGTAGAAGCGCCCACAACCTGGGAGAAGCAGCACCACCGCATTGGCCTGTCCAGAGTCGTCATTCGGCCGAGATACCACAAAGGGGAGGGTCGCATTGCCATGACACACTGTGATCCAAGTGTTGTCTCGTCCCGCGATGAGCGGTGGGGCAACCAGTGTGGGCGGCTGCTGGGTCTCAAAGCCACGGGGTTCTTGCAGTGCCATGGTACAGAAACGGCAACCTACCCGGTCAAAGAGGGGCAGAGGAGAGGAAGACTGGGCAGTCTTACCTTGGACATAACACGATGTACAATCAAGGCAAGACCAGCCCAGAGTGCTCAGCCATCCAGTAGTGTCGGGCCATTCCAGGTTAAAGACGGACCAAAAGTGCTCAATGTTCTGATTGGCAACCGAGGCTGCGAGGGCGAGCCTGATGGCCTCAAGAACAGCAGGGGGCAACTCCGGCTTGGAACTCTTGGTTTGGCGCTGCCCAAGCGTTTGTGAGCCCTGCCAAACACTTGATTTTGCATGTCTTGAGCCCCAATGGAATGGTCTCTGGCAATGATAGGATAACAAGAGCGATGGAATCGATAGCGTCTTGGCGCACTAGGGCACACAGTGCACGCATGTCGGTATAAGATGGTGCTTTTATCCTGCCAAGTGGCCTTCAGCACCCAAGCTGTAGCCAATGACGGTGTGGCAAAGAGCTGCTCCAACCTTACGATTAGTGGGAGAACGAAGCTGGCAACCGGTTGTTCGTGGAAGAGCCTGCTTGGCAAAAGCAACACCTGGATCCGCAATAAAGCTTTTGAGCACGCAGGAATTCTTGACTGTCAATCATTTCTCCTGTCGCGCAGGCTGCCATTTTAAAAGCAGGTTCCAACTCCGTCTTGATACAGTGTCAGAAAATCATCGGGCCGAGCCCTCTGGTCAAAGAAGAGGTAGTTGGCGAGAAGAAAGTTGAGACGATGCCGGACCGAAGAATTTCCAAAGCTGCTTGGCAAAGGCCCGTGGACCTTCATGATCTAACAGCTGTTTGCGACCAGATTGTGGAAAGTCCCGACTTGAGCAGCCGAAGAGACTTTTTCTGAGCAAATCCGCATCTAGAAGCACACCTATGTTCCATGTGCTAGAATCCCTTTCAAATAGCATTTCTGGAACGCCTTGCCAGGCAGGATCCGAGAACCTTCACGAAGGGGGAACTTCGGTTGTGAGGGGGCTTCATCCTCTCTTTGAAGCCTTCAAACAAGATATTGCCAACTACAGGAAAGACGCCCAGTCTCTTCTCCGCCCCTGTTAACCGAGCTGGGTAGTTGCCTTTTTCTGTGCCACGGCACTGAGCTTCAAGACCCAGCAGCCGCGCTTGCAGGCTGGCAAGTGATGTGAGCTCTCACATCTTGCCACCTATTGGCTTGGGATCTCAAGAGGATACTCCGGCAACCTTTTAAGCTTGCGTTTGTCTGTGCTTGATTCTAATTGAGAAAATCCAGTTTGCTTGAACGGTCTGCAACCAACCAAGCGGCAAGTATTTAGATAAGTCTCCACAACATTTGGCTAATTTTGAAGCGCAGCAGTGTTGCTTCTTGTCGTTCTAACTTGAAGAAATAAAGCAGGCTTTGAAGGTCAAAACGAAGAAGGGTGGCTTGCTTCGAAAGCTTCGAAGGGAGGACGAAAGGGAGCTTCGAAGGCTTCGAAGGTGAGGACGAAGGGGCTTCGAAGGCTTCGAAGGTGGGGGCTTCGAAGGCTTCGAAGGGAGGACGAAGGAGAGGGGCTTTCGAAGGCTTCGAAGGTGAGGACGAAGGAGGCTTCGTCCTTCCTTCGAAGCCTTCGAAGCCTTCGAAGCCACCTTCGTTCTCAAGTCGAAGAGGAAGATTTGACCTTCAGCGCAAAGGAACTTCGAAGTTCCTCTCCAAGGCTTGCACACTTCCAGAATAGAGTTGCCAACCGCTTTTCCATTACGTTGAATCTTTGTTGGAACTCCAATCCACTTGCCCTTTGTATTGTTGCTTCTTGGGCTGACTTTCTCTTGCAGAAAGAACAGTCCTTTGACGAAATTCAGTTGCCAACTTCTGCAAGACCTCTGCAGGCAATGATTTCGGAGTTTTAGAGTTAGGTTTTTGGGCGAGCTGATCGGAGGAGGAACTTGGCAAAGCACACGTGAGCCTGACGGAAGCATGTCCAGTTTCCCTTTGCGAAGGGGGGCTTGGAAGCCTTCGAAATCTTTGAAGCTGAAGGTTGAAGGGGGGCGGGGGTTGGGGAGGGGGCGTGAAGGTCTGAAGGCTTCGAAGGCTTCCAAATTAAGGACGAAGGTCTTCGAAGGCTTCGAAGGCGAGGACGAAGGGGGCTTCGAAGACTCCGTCTTATTACTTCTCCGATTTTTCAAATAAAGAAAAACAAAAAAAAAAGAAGATTCGAGGGGGTGGAATTTAGAAGAAATTCCCTTCTTCATTCTCTGATTTTTCGAAAGATTACGAACAACAAAAAAGATTCGAGGAAGGTGGAATTTAGAACACCTTCTCGCAGAAAGAGGTGTTGACAGAGTTGTGGTTGCTGGCAATTTGAAAGTGCTTGCAATTGAAGAGCTGTGTCTTAAGAAGAACAGTTTTTTCCTGCATGACCGATTCCGCCGGCTTTGGCTTGGAACTGAGGGCAAAGGAGGATTCCTGGGGCCGGACATTCTATGCCCGCTTGCACAGTTTGTCTACGAAGGTTTCTGGCAACGTGAAAAGGGCGGGAGGTATGGAGTTAAGGCCACTTTTTCTTGAGCAGCTGTGATCACCAGTCGAAGGCTTTGAAGGGGAGGATAAAGCCCTTTGGCATCAGAATTTTGTTCAACCTCTTGTTAGGACTTTTTCCAGCGATGATGTTAATAATGAATCCAACAACTAAGACACGCAGTGAAAACTTTGTCACTGCTAAAATATGTTCCATTGATAATGGTGAGAGCTTCAAAAAGGGAACAGGCCATCCTTCTCTGTTTTCATGCACTTTTCACTTCTCCGCACAAAACATCCCAATACTGGAATTCCGACAAGTAGTGGCGCTACGAGCCAATTTTGTCAGAGCTGGAAACTTGTGCATTGGCTGAAGGCGCCAAAAAAGGCTCTGCTTCCTAACTTTGATTTTCGATGTCTTTCAAGCTTAACAGTCACCTCGTTCCTTAGAGGATTCTTTACTTCCACTTTAATGGAGGTTCTTCTTGAATTTTTAAGACTCCAAATGCTGGCATTCATTTTTTTGAAATCGAACTCTTGTATTTGTTTTAATAGGGTTCGCGTTAAAGCTTCAAGATGCCCATGGAAGGGTGATCAATGTTCACATTTACGATTCTTTAGTAATTTTAAAAAGCATTCCTATTCCATTTTATTTTTCGAATCCTGTTCATTTCAATTGGACCCCCAATTTAATTATAATTCAAAATATTAATGGCAATCCTACAAGCTAAAAGGTTTATTAAGGCTGATAACAATTCTAACAGTACGACTCTTATCGTGACCGTTTAGAGAATTGAATTGGCTCCGCTTAATCTTAGGATTCATTTTCATCTTAAACGGATTCCTGTTACTCTTGACAGTCTTAACAGAAGAGGTTTCCTCATAATGTCAATATCCTTCCTATGAATTCAAAAGGGTTCTTATTCATTTCATTGGGCTTCCTATAGATATCTATATATTAAAAAAAAAAGAGTCAATTTCTATTTGAAGTAAAAATAAACCTAGAATTGAAAATGGTAAAACTCGTATTACACCAAAGTCAAATAGTATATCAGGTAAAATATTTAAGTATTTGTAAATTTACGTCACACGGTACACGTTACTTTGGAAAAGCAACAATAGTTCTTCCATTACCCATGGAAGGCCGTAAAAGAGTAGCAAAGAAAATGTTACATTCACTTGAAAGGCGAGGGTGAAAAAATGTGACCGTTCTGGCAGTATATTGAATACAAATGTTTCCAATATACCGTATATGTATATTGTAATATATCAACAGAAGAACTTTCATAACGGCAATATATTTACATATTCTTATATATGGTATGTTGGAAACATATACTCAATAAATAGCCAAAAACGGTGACCGTGTTTAACCGTCGTTTTCGAAAAAGAGCTTTTTAGATACAACGCAATTTTAATTATGTACAGTAATAGTCATTGTAGGGATGTTGAGTTAATACCCTTTATCACTATCTCTTCCTCAAATTGCATTCATTTTGGCACCACTTTTTTTCTAAAACCATTGATACATCAGTTTGTATGGGTAATGATTGCTGAATCAAATGCTTGCTTGACAATGCGAGATAATGTGAGATAATGGAAAGAATAGTTTAAATAATAAATGGGCTCTGATGAGCAACATTTTTTCGTTGGTTTATAACTTACCATCCCTACTTTATTATTTAGTCCCCAAAACATATGCTCCTTTTCATAATTCATTATGTATGATTCTGTCATTTTTGTAACATGTGCAAATGTAAAAGCAAATCTAACCTTTACTTGATTTTTAGACTTTGGTATTTGATGTTCTCCTATTGCATGAGCAATCTTTGATATTCTTAAACTTATTCCCTGATTGATGAGTGAATTTTAATGTAGTACAGTCGTCGTTGTGGTCGTCGTCGTTGTCGTCATCGTCGTGGTAGTAGTTAGGAGTAGGAGTAGGAGTAGGAGTAGGAGTAGGAGTAGGAGTAGGAGTAGGAGTAGGAGTAGGAGTAGGAGTAGGAGTAGGAGTAGGAGTAGGAGTAGGAGTAGGAGTAGGAGTAGGAGTAGGAGTAGGAGTAGGAGTAGTAGTAGTGGTAGTGTGAGCAGCAGCAGCAGCAGCAGCAGGTGTACTTATCTCCCAAATTGTGGCAACCTCCTCCGTGTCTCTGCGGCCTTTTGCGGCCTCGCAAAAATCGTTGCTTACGTACGTGTCATTTGGCGTGCTTGTTTCTTTATGATATTCGTTTAATGTTTGATTGACAGAAAGTGGTGCTGACGGTCGCTGACTAGTGGCTTTCGCGTTGAAACACAGAAGCTGTGTTCGCGTCCACGACGCCAAGACAGACGCAGGTAACACCTGTTCGTTGCCAACCGTACTCAGCGGGTAGAAGCCAAGTGCGAAGCCCGATTCGCACGCACTTTGCATAGCGAAGCTTGGGTCGTCTATTTTCGTGTTTGTGCGGGTGTTTGTTTGGTGTTGAAAGGTGGGAGGGAGGGCGGCGTTATTGTGTTGTTGCGTGTATAATTGTGGTTTTGGTTTACACGCATGTTTTGAGCCATCTTCTTGTAGCTGATACATTGCACTGCAACTTCAGGCTCCAGGACGTGCAGACGGCAGGAACAGCAAGCATTTGAAATCACACTTTGCATACTAACAGCAAGCATTTGAAATCACACTTTGCATACTTCTTCTTTGGTGCCCATAGCTTTAGCACACGTCCTGCGAGCCATGGAAAACGGGGGGGACGTCGCACATGCCCCCCCCCACGCATCGCTCGTTGGACTGTTTCTGCAATACAGTCTACCGCTGCAAGTTTCTTTGCACTGCACAGCATCCTACTGCAATGCCATTACAACAACGAGCACAACATTTGCATAAGCATTCGCCCGCAGGTACTCTCCGACGACTCGCACAGCGCGGAGAACCCCACGCAAAGGGGACAGCAAGGAGCACAAGGCCGATTTCCCGCGGTACCCGCAAGTACCCACTGCGCCCGCATGGCATCTAAGCACAGTTGGCATCGCATTTGCTTGCGCGGCAACCATGCTGCACCGCAACCGCAGGTGTATTCTTGGCATAGCCTTAGCCTCGCAGTGGCTTCTGACAGGCGGCACAGCAGAAGAAGCTCCCGCACGAGACCTTCTCCGCCAGCAACGCCGGGTGCCAAAGCACCCTGCCCGCATGGCACCTGCAGCACAGCTTGCATCGCATTTGCTAGTTTTCTCTTTCGAACCACATTGGTCAGCACAGCATTGCAGTGCCAGAGGGGAATTTGCTCCACAGCATGCACAGCACTTGCAAGTTGTTCCTGCGCATCGCAATTGTTATAATTGGGAACCTCGTTGCATCGCATTTGCAAGCCAATTGTTTGCCATCTGCAGACCAGCATAGGCTCAGGCCTGTCTGCCTTCTCTCGCTGCACTCTCTAAGCTAGCACGTTGCAATGTCCGACACGCCTGCGGATGATGCCGCAAGCCACGCCACAGACGCAGCTTGGCGTACGATCTTGTCGCAGACCGATGCACAGTTGAGGCACGGACTGCTGCAGCTGCCATCCGCGCAGCAGCAAAGGCTTGCCTTCATGGCGTTGCAGTGCATCTCTGGCGCCGGACAGCACGCCGAAGAACACCTGCCAACCTGGCGCAGAGCCACCGAAGCTTTCTGGCGCCGCACGGAAGGCCAGCACGGCACTGCACCGCCCGCAGCAAGCAAAGGCAAGCCCATTCCTGCCGGCAAGACGCCAGTCCCCGCACTGCCACCCGCACAAGCACAGCCGGCAACAGCTGCAGATGCACCACCGCAGCTCGAGCCGGGATTGCAAGCAGTGCTTGCTGGCATGATGTCGGAGCTGCGTGACTTGCGCGCACAGCGCAGCTCCAGCTCCACCAAGGGCATTGAGTACGAGCCACGGCCGCCGAAGCCGGAGACACAGCCCGGCCCTCCGCCCACCCTTACAGCACCGCTGCAGCCGCCGCCACCTAAGCAGCCAGCACCGCCAAAGGACCCACAGCCACCGCGTGCCCAGCCCAAGGAAGGACTGTCCCAGGCGGCGCCGCCCAAGAAGCCGCCAGTCCCGGCCCCGCCGCGCAAAGCCTGGGCGGACGAGACGCATGAGCAGCCAGCAAAGCCCAGCAAGTTTCCGGTGGTCGAGCCTGGCACCGCAAAGCCCCGCGCCGCACAGCATGGCACCGCAGAGCCGCCCCGCGCCGCGCCCTCGGCAATTATCGAGGCGCCGGACGGGAGGGGCCCAGGGGTCCCCTCCCACCACATGCACAGCACCGCGCCGCACGGCACCAAGCCCGGTTGGGAGCCCGCGCTGCCTGCCCTCTGCATGGGGAAAATCTTTTTTACTGCGGATGGCCGCCCATGGTGTCGCCATCCGCAGCGTGGCAACATAATGTGTTGCGTGCGCTGCAAAGACCCGCACTGCGCATATGATGGCAACGCGCCTTGCAATTTTCCAATTAAGCTTCCATTCGAAATGGACACGCACCGCTCCCATAGATGCAGCCAGTGTATGGCGGCACACAACGCACAGCAAGGCAAACCCAGCGTGCAACCCTTGGAGAGTCCGCTCGACAAGTGAGCACGCGCACAGCACCGCACAGCGCCGCACTCTCCCTGCTTTTCTTTCTGTACAGCTGCACCGCACTGCATTGCACCGCATTTTCTGCAAGCAGGGACGCTGCATTTTCGCAGCAGAATCAGCACCCAGCGCATGTCCGCGGGAAAAAAGATTCGGCAGCTCGCATTGCACATGCCGCCTAAGCATACAGCCCGCATGCGCTGTTGAGCAGACTTACCACAGCTCATTTACATGTACTCTTCTAGCTTCCCGCTCGCCCAGGTCTTTACCACTGGCAACTCATCGACGACATCGACGCACCGCGCCTGCCTCCTGCATCTTTGGGTTCCGAAACGTGCTCAGATTCTGCACTGCATGCACCGAGCGCAACTGCCGATTGTCCTGCCACCTTGTTTTACCCAAGCCCTGAACCCGAAATAAGCTACTCCCCAAGCCCCGGGTCAGCAACCTCGCCCCCCCGACTCCAACTGCACGAGACTTTGCACGAGGCAGCCCGCCGATTGCTGAGCGAGAGAAATTCGGCATCAGGCCGATTCCAAGCAGCAGCGAGCCTCGACAAAGGCACCGAGGCCCCCAGCATGCACAATGCAGAGGACGACCCCATCGCCGATTCAAGCCCACCACGGGCCTCACAGAGTAAGCGTAACCTGGACCCCGCTTTCCTTAAGGCCTGTCACCCTAAGCGTAGAGTCACACAGGCACCGACCCGTGCTTCAACACCGCGCCATTCCATGCATGACCTGCTGCACCACTGCAACGCCTGGGCCGCATTGCCACCCGCAAAAGCTCGCCCAGCAGCGCGTGCACCGCCGCCTGTGCCTCCTGCCCCGCTGCAGGTGCTAATGCACCCACCTGCACAGCGTTGGGATAATAATGCCCTAAAGCCCCAACCCCTAGCACCCCCCCCCCCTAGACCCACGCCACGCAGCCTCAACTACTCCAGGGCGCCTGCCCAGCTGCGCGCGAGCACCGCACCACTGCATCCACACGCTCCTCCCTTGCAGCAAATAAAAGCACCGCAGGCCCCACGCCTGGCGTCTGCTCCCACAGTGTACAGCTTCCACGCGGCCGCCACTACCCGCGCGAGCAACGCGCATCGCAAGGAGCGTGCCCTCACCAGATTCATTGCACTGCTTGTGATGGCCGGCACAGCCAGCGAGATATATGCCAATTTCCACGACAAGCCGACATTCCATGATCACGCTCGCCAATGCATAGCAAAGAACTCCGCCAGCACGCTGGATCGCTACATCAAATGCCTGGAGCACTTCACCGACTACCTTGCAATGTGGAAGTCGTCTATGGCCACCTGTGATTGGCCGTGCATTGCAGACTATCTGCATTCAGCTAAACAAAGCAAGCTCTGGGACAGAGCGTGCCACCAAGCCCCCCCCACGATGTGCATCAAAGCACTGCGCTGGTTTGCACGGCAAGCGCAAATACCAAACCTAAATGCGGCCATGTTCCGGCCATTAATCTCAGCATATCTCGTCAGAGATGGCCCCCGGGACAGACGAGAAGCAATGCCATTGCCCATGGCCTGCGTCGTTGTGTGGGAGCAATGCATCTGGCGCAAACTGGGCCCGACGAGCCTGCGCTTCTGGCTCGGCGCCGCACTGCTCTGCGTGCACGCATCGCTCCGCTGGGGCGACGCGCAGCGAATTGATTGGTCTTCTCTGGACCTCACCAGCACTGCGCTGCGCGGCACCTGCTATGCAACCAAAACCACCAGTGACGGCCAGCCATGGGCCGTCCACTGGCGGGGCCTCACCGGCCGAGACCCCAGCACGTCCTGGGTGGTGCATTGGTTGCATATCATGCATAGCTACCTGGCATCGCACCCGCATAATCGTCCAGACTTCATGTTTCTTCAATGCAATCTGGACGGCCCCTTGCCTGCCTCAGCAACGCCCAGCAGCTACCACCACAGCCTGCAATGCCTGCGCTGGGCTTGCACGGCACCTTGGTTATGCGCACCGCCCCTCCTTACCAGCACAGAAGCCCTCAGCCTTGCACTGCACAGCCTAAAATCCTGCCTCCTGGCTGCTGCGGCACAACTCGAGCTGCGCAAGGAGCACCGACTGCAACAAGGACATCACAGGGACAGCGCAGCACTCTATAGCCGAGATGATACCATAGCCAGCCTGCGTATACAACGCCAAATACGCACGGCTTTGTGGGAACACTGGCGACCGCAAAGGTCGCAAGCCAGAGGGGGCCAATCACCAGTCCCCGAGCCGCCCTTCTATATACACACCGGCGAGTGCCAGCCCTGCCTCACACAGTCAGATCTGCAAGACCCGCTCCTGGCACGCTTCATTTCACGACACGAAAGACTGCAGCACACTCCGCCTGAATCTCCACGCACAGATATCGACGCCAGCCCTGAACCTCTCAGCGACAATAGCATGCTAGCAGCACTCGCGGACGACCCCGAAGCAGCAGAAGTTGAACGCGCTGCACTGCATCTTCAGCTTGAGTCCAGCTCCGAACTGGAGGGCCCAGCCTCCCCCGTTGCCTCGCTCCCATCCTCTGCTGAAAGCGAAGATGCTGGGGAACTTCAGGGCACTGGAGTTCGCAACGGAGGCTGGGCCTGTACCCACTGCATCACCCCAGCCAGCTGGCAAGCGTATAAGGAGACCCCGCCAGAAGACCGCAGCGTCTTCATCCTCAAAGCAGCCTGTGGTGTGCAACTGCGCCGTTGCGCCTTCCTCACGCCCTTGTCAGCAGCCCCGACCCTTTGCGGCAGAGCCGCCTGCAAAGCCGCGAGATCAACGGCAAATGCCCGGCCCTAAGCCGACTTGCAAGGTCCTAGCACTGCAGTTATGCCACGACCACCCACGAATTCATCCGCAGCCATTTGTACCTGGCTCAATTCCACCAGCCTACACCCTCACGTTTCGCCATGGATGTCGACTCCAAACAAGACTTCAACCAACTCATGCAGGACTCTAACCTGCCCGAGGACCTTTGCACTGCACTGCGCAACTCTGGATACCAAACCATTGCCGACTTTGCCTTCAGCGTGCCGCAACAGCACTATCTAGACGCATGGCTACACGCCCAACCCAAAGAACTTTGGGAAGAGCTGCAAGTCCAAGACATTGCGTACAGCCCTGTTGTTGGCCGCCTACGCCGCTTCCTTGACAGATGCCATACGCACGCCTCCGGCACCGCGCCAGCCCCAGCACGGGGAGAGCCCGGACCATCTGCCAGCACACGCGCCGCTCCCATCGCAGAGAACGTTTGGGCCGAACATGCACCGCCTCGCCTAACACCGGCAGCAGTCCAAAGCATGAAAGATACCTTCACGGCAAACTATCCAGGAGAAATCCTCGATAGCAACGCAATGCCTAGCATACGACTGCTCAGTATCGTGTACCAATGGTTCCGACCAGGCAACGCACCGCAATGGGTGCCATGGCAGCTCCGCATGTCCGAGCGCCAATATCAGGAGCTACTGGTGGCCCGCACGGGCAAGGTCCTTCGCACAGAGGCACAACTTATCAGCGCCGCACTCATTGACGACACACCTGAACTCACCATCGACCCTAACAGGTTAACGCACGGCTGGCTAGCCAAAACCCAGCAGGTGTTCCGAAATGCAATCGCACTGTGCGGCGGAGCGCACCTCGCTGCACTAAAAGAACTCGACAACAAAGTCCTCGACTATGCAACCAATAGCCCCGCACCAGAACTAGGGCTCCGCACTGTCAACATGTCGGAACTGCTTGCTGCAGATCGGAAAATCTGGTCAGAGCTGGCATCCATGTGCCAGCGAGGCTGGTCGCTGGATGACTCCCTGCACGAGCTCACGCACATCCGCAGCGACATCCACACCCTGCTACAGCCCCGCCCGCGCCCGCTTAAGCAACCCAAAGGCAAGGGCAAGGAACTCAAAGGCAAAGGCAAGGGCAAAGGTCCTAAAGGAGTGCGCAATGAGATCCTCAAGCAGCCGCAAGCCGCCACCGCGCACAGCACAGCAGACCTTGTCACCACCAAAGGAGACAAGAAAATCTGCATACGCTTCAACAAGGGAACTTGCAACAACCCCAACTGCAAATTCCTGCACATATGCGGAGTCAAGCTCGCCTCCGGCGAAGCATGCGGCAAAAAACACGCCGCATGGCAACATAAAGACCCCCCCGCACCCTCTACCTGAAACAGTCCGGGGGGCGACAGCCGGGAAAACCCGCCGGACATCTCGCAGCATGTGCCTCCCCCGGCACCAGCACGCGCTCCAGATCCCAGCGCGAGCAAACCGGTGCACACTGCACCGACGCATAACCCTAGCCCCGCACCCCATAAGGTTCCTGCCACCCCCCCTAACAGCACTCCAGACCTTGGTGCGGGCACACCAGTGACCATTGCGCATATGCATAACCCTAACCCTGCACCCACTAGGGTTCCCGCCTGTTACCCTAATAACACAACTGAGAAGCATTGCCCACAGCTTGCGCAGCCTCTCACTTCCTCGCGTTCTCGCGCACCAAGCACCGACAGCACCTATTCCAGCACAAGCCGCTCAAGCGCAGCGCACAGCGCTGCGAATTCCCTCGCGCACAGCCCGATCCACACTCCCCGACTGCTCCTAGACCTTTTCTCAGGGAGCACGGCGCCGCTCTGCAATGCAGCCCAGGCTCTTGGCTTAGACTGCGTCGAACCCATAGACGCCCGCATCAATGCACAGCACAACATCCTTCGGGACGATTTTTTCCGCCTTTTGCAACGCCTATGCTGGTCAGGGTTAATAGGGTTTATATGGTCCGCGCCGCCTTGCGCTGAATTCACACGCCCCAAACTGCTCCCAGGTGGACCCGAACCCTTTCGAACCCCCGAGCACATGGATGGAGTTCCACACCTCAGTCCCGCAGAGCAGCAACGAGTGCGTGACAGCACCGAAATCCACCAACGCAGCAGGGATCTCCTGCGCGCTAGCTTCGCCAAGGGAGCCGAGGGGGGCTTCGAGCAACCCCCAAATGCCATGTCCTGGCTGCAATCAGACAACGTCCATCTCCTCAAAGAGATTGGAGCCACCTGCGCACATGTCGCAGCCTGCGCACATGATTTGGATATGCACAAATCATGGGCTTTCTGCGGGACACGCAAGGAACTAGCGACCCTCAGCAGCACTTGCCCACACGGCGAAGGCGCGCACACGCGCCTCCAACACAAGCGCACGGCATCAGGAAATTTCCTCAGTTCGCAATGCGCAGCATACCCTCCATCCCTGGCCGCCCAGCTGGCGTCCGTGGCATCCCTTTCGGTGACGCGTCAGCTGGGCACCCAAATCAGCATCCAGCAGGCACTCTCGCTGATGCCGTCAGCCTTCTCACCTATCCCTCGACCGCTAGTCTGCGACGGGTCGGGCAACAACAGCACCGCCGACCATTGCTTGCCCAACCAGTCGGCATGCCTCCACCAGCTCAGGGAGGCCTTCCTCGGGTTCATCCAGGACCACGACCTAGCGTCGCGCATCCCCCAGCACCTTCGGGGATCGACAGACAGCCACCCCCTTAGCCAAGACGAGCAACTGCAGCTTGCAGCCATCGCTCACGCGGTCCTTCACCCCAACTGCACGGACGCAAACTGCCTTAGCATCCGCGAGGATCAGCCCTTCCGCTTGCACCTGCTTCAGGCTTTCGCATCATGCACTGCAGACCCCGATGAAAAGCTCATCGACATTCTCATAGAAGGCGTTCCAACGGGCGCTTTCGAGCCTCTCCCTGCAAGTGGCCAGTGGATCGCAAACCAGCTCGGCGCCGCGACGCAGCCCGACGAGCCTTTGCAGCTCCTGCACTGCTCCGGCAATTGGACGCGCGCCGAAAGCAACCCAGAAATCCTGCAAGAGCTCATCGACAAAGAGCTGCAAGGCAATTACATTGCCGAGTTCCGCGGCACAGAAGACGACGCAAAAAAGCAATGGCCAAAAGGCACGGCAATAGGGAAGCTCAACGTTGTTCTGGCTGAAGGTCGTGACCCGCGCATGGTGCTCGACAGCACCATCTGCAATCTTAACCCGCGCTGCACCCTCCCCGAACGCATGCAAATGCCTACAGTCTGCGACGTGCAGCTCACATACGCACCGCACGACCCTCCCGGGTTCTGGCATGGCCTCTCCCTCGACTTCAAAGCAGCGCACAAAGCCTGCGTAGTCAGGGAGGATGAGCGCGGCACACTGCTCTTCAGGCATAAAAATAAGCTATACTACTATAAAGTTTGCCATTTTGGAGCACGCTTCAGCAGCTACTGGTGGCAACGCCTAGGCTCTGTACTGCACCGCATAATGCATCACTTGCTCAGCCACCGACCGCATCGCAGCTTTCTATATGTCGATGACATATTTGCCATGCTTGAAGCCAAGCACAGCACAGAGCTTACATGCCTCGTTATATGCTTTCTAGCAGCGGTCAACGCCCCCATCAGCTGGAGAAAGGCCCAGCTGGGGCATCACATCACGTGGTGTGGCTGGTCCTTCGACCTGCTCACAGACACTGTGCAGCTCGTGCAGACCAAAATCTGCAAGCTCCTGGAGCAGCTCGCATCAATGCGCCGCACACCAAAAGTGCAACGCAAAGCTCTGGAAGCAGCACTAGGACTCCTCACGTGGGCCACCACCATGTCGCCGCAACTGAGACCGTTCCTGGCACCGCTATACAATGACCTGCACAGCGCAAAAGGCACCCTGCACAGCATACCAGCATCGCAATGGATGCATTTCTACCAGGCGCTAGACGATCAAGCGTGTGTACAGCACACGGCAGGGATGTGGCTCCCTAAGCAAGCCAGGCTGCTAGAAGTAGGCAATATCAAAATTGCAAGCAAGGCAGATGTCCCCCGAGTCCCTAAAAGCTCCCAACGCACGTGGGTCCGACTTTCGGACCCGCACAGACACGAAGTGCACCTCAGACGGCAAAGCAGAGACGCACTCCTATGGCTGGAGCAAATTTTCCGTCATAGCAACCGCATCCATCTGCAGCTGCCCGCCATGCTTCAATGCCTTAGCGCAGCCGACGCCATGGCAAAAGGCGACAGAGTGGGTATAGGTGGCTGGATCTGCACCAGCTCGTCTTTCGCATGGTACAGCGAAACCTTCTGCATGAGGGACGTTCGAGCAATCTGGCCTCAGTTGACAGACGACGCACAGATCTACATAGCGTGCTTCGAGGTGCTCGCACAGTTAGCACTGCTGCAACTCGCGTGGCAGCGCATGCGGGGGCACCGCATGCAATTCATTCTGCCTACCGGGTGTGACAACACAGCCGCAGAAAGTGGCATCAACAGACTCTTCAGCACTGCCGAACCGCTGAGCACTTTCTTGCGAATGGTGGCAGACTGGGCGCACCGCCACAATGTTCAGCTGGCGGTCTCCCACCTCGCAGGAGAGAAGAACACCTGGGCAGATGAACTCAGCCGAGATAAACTGCACCGCTTCCGTCACCGCGAGGCGGAAAGGGTGCGCATGCCCCTTGCTTTTCTGGCAGAACACTGCCAAAGCATCTCTCTGCACCCGCCAGATGCGCGCTGGGCTACGCCGCTGCTGGCAGCATCCACATGACATCTAGCACCGCAATGGCACCGCAAGTTGCCTTC
The DNA here is from genome assembly GCA_905221605.1 of Symbiodinium natans. Classification (NCBI taxonomy): domain Eukaryota; class Dinophyceae; order Suessiales; family Symbiodiniaceae; genus Symbiodinium; species Symbiodinium natans. The sequence goes on from CAJNDS010000342.1 coordinate 133,766, forward strand.
ACCTGGGAACCTCGCACGCACAGCTCGCATTGCTCAGAGAAAAGAGGGGTCCCAACAGCACTACGCTTCAGCTTTGCTACAGCACTCATACAGCGTTCATGTTTCTTCCGGTACTGACCCGGTGCGGCTTAGGTCCACACTGCGTCGCGGAAGGGGTGAGATGCAGCGTGATCGCAGTGTTGCCCGGAAGGCTAAAGTGGGGGTTTCTTAGCTTCTCTCCGCACTGCATCGCATTCGACTTCCGAGCAACACATGCGAAAAAAGAGTGAGCTACCGCAGGGTTCGAACTCGTAGTTAACTGCACAAGGGATGGAGCCTGAACGTTGCGTGTATAATTGTGGTTTTGGTTTACACGCATGTTTTGAGCCATCTTCTTGTAGCTGATACATTGCACTGCAACTTCAGGCTCCAGGACGTGCAGACGGCAGGAACAGCAAGCATTTGAAATCACCCGCCCTCCTCTCCCTAGTATTTTCTTACAGGACCGCAGTTCCTAGGAGTCTCGCCTGACTCGAGGCCGCAAGACCTCTGCGACCCAACCTTCTCAAACCAGGAGGTCCCGTATGTCTCACCGGGGGTTTCTTAGCTTCTCTCCGCACTGCATCGCATTCGACTTCCGAGCAACACATGCGAAAAAAGAGTGAGCTACCGCAGGGTTCGAACTCGTAGTTAACTGCACAAGGGATGGAGCCTGAACTTTGTGGTTTTTTGGTGTGCTTTGTTGTCTTTTAGACGTTAAGGCGACGGGCGGTGATGCCGTTGTGTGTTACGACCTCTAGGTCCCGGTCGTCCGTGCACCCCTGCGTCCATTCCACTTTCTTCCATTCGCGCATTTGCTGTAGATGCGTCTGGAGCAGTCTGGAAGCTTCGGAACCTCAGACCCAGGTTGCAAACGATGAGTTTTGTTGCTGGATTCACAGGTCGGTCAAGATCCGAGCTCTGATGGTTTTTCGACAGCTCAGGTCATTGCGTGTGCAACGATAGATGAGTTTCATCGGAAAAGTGCAGCTGCAGATCATGTTGTTAATCGACGACGATCAGCTCGCGCATGTAACGGATTTTGTACGCTTGGAAACTTTGAAATTTGATTCATGATGCAAAAATGCTTGGTTCACGCCATGTCGCTTCTTTGGCTTGGCTTGTGCAGCCCGGGTTTTGTATGTTTAGGCACATGTTGGATTTAGCCGATTGTTCCCCTTGCATATAAACATCACCCAGCCATGCAGTGAGTGCACATACTAAAATCGTCAGAAGAATGTTGCGCGTGCGATTGCGATGCTGATGGCGACGGTGTTTGGTCGTGCGCAGGTGTCGCATGGATTGTTTGTTTGGGGTTTGGTTTGTCTATAATACATGCTGCTTGAGAACATTATGCTGTTAAACCCCTTCTCCGTTTTTTTCGGAGAAAGTTGCTGTTCACATTCGTCATGAACGCAATGGCACAAACGGCAAAGGATGGTGAGTACAATGTGCTTGGGCAGGACGTGCCGGGCCAGGTCCTGGGACATGCCAAGGTTGCCGAGACTGCAATTGTCATTGCAATCTTCGCGTGTCATGTGTCAGCAACAGGCGTTTGGCGTGCAAAACTGGACCAATTGAAGAAGAGGAGACTTACCGAGACAGGTTGATTGATGCCACGTGTAGATTGCCAAATTGGTTGCATCAGCGGTCGGCAGGAAGTGCTGTCATTGTTGGAGCTCGAGACACAACCAACAGCTCTTGGCGCAGGCGCAAGATTTGGCACACGAGTTTCGACCAGCTTTTGTACGGTTAAACCCATTTGCTTGCTGCTTGCCAGGTGTGCATGGGGGCTGGGTTGTTGATGGATCCGAGCCCAGCGTTGAATATTGGCAGGATGCACCAGGCGCTGAGTGAGCAAAAACTGAAAAGGTTTTCAGTGACTCCGACCTTGCAAACAGAGGTGCTGAAACCTCAGGCACGTTCTCGCTGCGAAGCTTTTGGGTGCTTCCCAGCATTTTGATTGCAGTTCAGCGATCTTTGCCATCCGATGTTGAAATTAGATGATTCGACAGTGGCAACATCCAAGCAACGATTTTCTGTGCTTCCCTGATTAGCAAGCTGCACAGACAAACCAGGAGACTTGTTTTTCAGGCCTTTATGTATCATCCGATTGTGCAGACTTGCTGCTGGCCCAGGTATCACGCCAGCTGTTGCTACCAAGCTTCTTTACGATGTTGCTTACAGGAGCAGCATGCAGTTCGCACGGGATGATGCAGTAGGGATTGCATTTTTCTTGGCAAGAACATGGTTAGCGTGAAGCTCCAGCCAACATGGCTGAGAACATCCGGTTGTTTGACAGGTTTTTATCGCAGATGTTGAATGAGCTTGCAGGAAGAAGTGGGACAACACTGTCGAGATGCGGGAAGACCCGTCAGATGACGGGGTGCAGACATGCATGTGTTTCAAGCAACAGCATCATGCGGAATCCGCCCCGTCGCATGCCAGGCCTTCAAGCACCATGGCAACGACATTGTGCGCTTCCGGACAAGTTCCAAGACACTTCGGCTGCATGTGGAAGTTTGGGTCGCCTTTCTTGCAAACGGCTGCGCTGCTGCGCTCAAAGCTGGGCTCAGGTTTGGAGCTTTGCCTTCCTGCTACATGTTGCATGGTCGCCTCAAGAAGAGCCCTTGTGGCACTGCCTACTCAGCTTGGGTCTCGCGAGACGTCTGCCACCCAGATGCTGAAAGCTGACAAAGCCCAGCAGCTCATGAACAGTCTCATAAGCATCACTTTATGTGTTTTTTGCCAAGGCAGACGAGGTGTTGGCGGAGAAGCTCGCTGGCCGCATGTGTGACCGGCATCGTGGGTGGAGAGACTGCATACTTGGTACATTGTGTGTGCTGATCTGTTTTTTTTTTCACATGATGCACATCCGGAAAGGTCGCAAGGATTCCGCCTGGAGAGGGTAGTGGTGGGACATGTTGTGCGAAGCCAGGAGGCAGGGGGACCAAACATGCCAATATTTGCTGTGCTGTGCCCTGCTGTGCTTGTGCGCAAGGATGGCTGCCGTATCTTTACCTATGTTCAGATGGAGGCTTGATGCGTGTCTTCTTGGGTTTTTTTGTGCAGATCATGCAACCATTGAAGGCAACACCTGTCCTGAAAGCGTTGGGGCCAGAGCTTGCTCCAGGACTTCTTCGAGGTCGACCCCCCAGTTTTTGCCGGTCAGGTTTTTCTTGGGCGAACTGCTGACACGTTCAAAGTCTGCGCAAAGCCGAGGATGGTGCAGCAAATTTTCCCGAGCCTGCCGGGCAGAACTTGCAGAGGAGTGTTTCAGCTTGGCATCGGAATGTTTGGTGGTCATGTTCAGCGCCAGAAGATATAAGTTCCAGCCGAGATCGCAGGAAGCATGCGCCAAGGAAGTCATGAAGAAACCAGGTGCGGTGGAATCGGTACAGTCTATCAGTCTAAAAATCAAAAGAGCCTATAAGTCTCAGCTGACCAACTCTGGCACTCCGCACTCAGCGAGGTCAATCGGATGATCGCCATGTTCCTGAGTTTTTCGACTCCCTGGCTGGTCTTGGCGTTGCTCCTATATATATATGTGTATGTATATGTATATATGTATATATATATATATGTATATATACACACATACGCAACAGTACACGTGTATGTCGATGTCTATGCCCATACCTGTATCTGTGTCTGTATCTGTATCTGTATCTGTACCGTTAACTCCATCTATGTAGGACGCCTGGAAGAGTTGGAATCACCGCTTGCCAGGACATGTCAGCTGGGGATGAGACAGGCATTGAATCTGCTTTTCTTCACACCATGTATGCCTTGAACCCGGAAGCAGCACTCTGCTGTTGTCAAGATTGACTTCGTTGTTCAGGCTCCCTGGCAAACTCCGAACCCGTTCCTGAGGCACCCGCATGTCAATGTAGAGGTGCAAAAAGGTATTTCGTTTGGACTTACTCCTAGAGTTTGGTTTGAGATTATTGAGATGCTTGTGTGTGCGCGGGGCAGGCCACTTCCCACTCTGCAGGGCTGGACTTTCTGGGCGTCGTCGACAACAAGAAGCTGGTGCCCAACAGATGACTTCCCCACGCAGACCAGTCGTTTTTGGTTAGAGTTCCGGCAAAAGGCATCAGAGCTCTGGTGAAAGACGTAGGTAGCCCAGCGATCAGCCAGATTCCTCACCAACCTTATTCCATCTCATGCTGTCAGGAGATACCCAGTATATCATCAGAATATGCTACAGGCACGGAAATCAGCATCATCACTCAGAGCTCTCAGGGTCCAAAACAAGCCTCCAGTCCGGACGTTCGTAACATAGCATTTGCCAGACCATACCTTGGAACACATGCGAGTGAGGTGCCAGCTGTCTCGGCTTTCAGACGCCTGCTGAGGAAGCGGGGCACGTAGTCATGCGGAGAAGGGTTAAGCCGCTAAAGAGGACGAGGGGGTCGGGACGTGGTTTCTTATCGCAGGTCGGCAAAGAGTGCAGCCCGGAGGCCTGAGGCAGCGGCCTTGGAATCCTGAGTTGCCTTGGTTAACGAGGGCTCATGAGTGGCTCATGGGACATTTTTGCTCCGCTTTGAGGCCGGCGGTGCGCCAGGAGGCCCCTGGAGCATTTGGGTCTCGGGATGCTCTCGAAGAGACTGATCCTTGCCAGGTGGCTCTTTCATGGAGCTGCCTGAGGAGCCTTCCGAAAGCGGCAGGTAGGATGATTTGGAATTTCGTGGGCAAAGCAATGTTGACAAGGATGGAACGTTCGTGATTCTCCCATCCACCTTTGGCGCCCCTGGCCCCTTGACAAGCTTTGAAGAACAGTGGCCCTGAAAGGCGAAGGCGCTCCAGCGCACTTCGGGTCGGAAGCCCAGCATGCTAATCAGCATGCCATTCGCGTCCAGGCGCAGGGGCCTTCCAGGGGGCTGGAACCTAAACACTACTTAAGAAAAGGGTGGAGACTGTGGCTTTCGGGTCTAGGGTTCGGAGCTTGGTTTGTAAGAGCAGGGGTCTTAGGGCTTCGGGCGTTTTTGGGTTTAGGCGCTTTTAGGTTTGGTGTTTAGGGATGTAGGGCTTTTTCGAGTTGTAGGGTTGGGATTTGTTTGTCTCGGTGGAGCTGAGGAGAGGAATCGTGAACGCCAAAGAGGCTCTATGGCCGCAATCTGAGACTCGCTTACGCATCCCCCAATTCTCTTGCAGCTTGCAACTCCCACCCAGCGCCGTTCGAGGAAGCTGTGGCGGAGCGACTGGGGCAAGCTGTGCGGCTGAGGAGCAGGGGATGGGATTGAATCGACAGCTCTTGGCAGCCCTTGGCAGCCTTCCAGAACTCAGTAGTTTTGCACATTTTTGCACATGCCAGGAGCCAACACGGCCGCGACTCCGGGCTAGAGGCAAGGGCGGCTAAAGCTGAGGTTCTAATTTAACACACCCTGGAATGCTGCTGGAAGAGGCTGCTCCCCGCTTGTGAAGGGCCGTTTGTCGGCAGCAGTGCTGTTTCTGAGCAGGTCGTCTTGGAAGAGGAGGACGATGGAAGCAAGGCAACTTTACATTGTCTTCTCATCCTTCCAACTACCGCCTTTGCCCATTTTTGTCCTTCTCTTGGCATGCCGGCAGGCGAAGTGTCCTCCCAGTGAGGCTGAGAAGCAGGCCCATCTCAACAAGCTTCTCTCTTCTTCCTTCCCTCCGAATGCTTCTGTCCTGCAGCTCCACGCAGCGAACCCTGGCAAGCCAAGCGATGTCACCGCCTCCCGTGACAGCGCCGTGGAGAGCCCGGTGTGCCGTCGCGAACGCATTGAGTAGGTGGATTCTTTTTTGTCAGCTCATGTTCACTCAGATTTGCCTACCTCCTCATGCTGCTATAGCGCTACGGCTATCTTTTCGTGGTGTTGTGTGGCGTTGAGGTTCGTATTGACAGCTCGGCTTCATCAGCACAGCCGCGAAAGCGGTTTTCTTTGCCACTGCCTGTGCGGAGAAGGCGATCGGCTTGGAAGACTGAAATCTGTTCCTTTTGGTCTTCAGCTCTGCTATGCTCTGCTGTCAGACTTGCGTCAAAACCTGAGGAGGTCTTCCGGCAGCGTTTCCGGCAGCGTGCGCTCGGCTGGAACTACGGACTCAGAGGTCTGCAGAGCGGTTTCAAGTGTAAAGTTGTACCGAATGGTCGAGCCTACATTCGGATACCCGCTTGCTCTGCACATCTCTGCGCAATGTCTCTCAGGACAGCATGTCTTCAGCCGGCATTGCTGGAGTTCCCAACGACGAGGACATGACCCGTCGCATGGGGCCGAAGTGCAATGCGGAGTGCAATGCGAAGTGTGGTCTGGCTCGTGCGGAGTGCTGGAACTTGCTGGGCCAGTACTTCTGAGGCAGCGCCGATGCTGCAGTTGCCCTACACTACAGCTGCGATGGCCAGTGGACCCGCAGTCTGTACATCCAAAGAGCAAAAATGAGGTTCTGGACTCGTTCTTCGACAGGGCGCGTGCGCCATTTTGTCGGGAAGGTAGAGACTGGGATCTGTGGTCGTGGTACTGTACCATGATCAAAAGCCCCAAAAGAGAAGACACAAAAATTAGCACATGCCCCGAGAGAGTTAAAACCGTCTCTACCTGGGCTGGAGGCTCCTCCGCGCTCTCCACGACCACGGCCTCGTCGGTTTCTTCCCGTCCCTCCAGTCCGTGCTTGGGCTCTCCAGCGGCTTCTTTGCCAGGTGGAACGATGTCAAGTTGAGTCATGTTGGCTCTCCTCTTTCCTTCTCCGTTTTGGAGAGGTGATGATGGTGAGTCCAACAAGGCCAGGGAGGGATGTTGCCAGGGACACGGTGCCCTTCGCAGCGCTTCACGGCGCTTCACGTCGCCTTGGCTAGAAGACACTGGCGACGAAATGCTTGAAATGCTTGAAATGCTTGAACAGGGCACATTTTGAGATTCGGCGGCAGGTTGCAAAGCCAACCTTGGCAGGTGCCGCATGGGTCGCAGCCTTGATGCCGCGTGTTGCGTGGGGAATGTATCGCCAGCACACCAAGCTGGATACGCAACGGTGCTCACATTCAGCAAGGTATGCCCTGAAGCGTGCTTCCCTGCTTCCGTGGTTTCAAGCAGGGAGTTGCCTGACTTGTGTTCTCAAAGGTCTTGACCCAACTCTGCAAGGAGACGACGCACGTGCCGGACCGTGATATCAGTCTTGGAACATGACCCCAAGAGCCCACTGACATGACTCCGTGAGTGGCAATGCGCATGCGAGATGGTGATTAGGATGCCGCTCTGCCATCCGAGCCTTCGAGCGTTTCTTCCAACAACCAGGCAACACCTGCCCATGCGGGCAAAAATATGGCAAATATGGTAAACGGTCGGCAAATGTGGGCAGATGTGGGCAAATTTTGGCAAATTGTATCCTGTTCCACGATGGGCAAGGTTGCCTCATGCTTTCTGAACGGACAGGTGGCGACGAGACTGCACAGAGGATCGTTAATGTCTGCAGAGGTCCGGATCTCCGAACCTCGCTAAGTGAGCGGCATAAATGAGATGTTGCTGTCACTGTCACGTTGGCCACCTGCGAGAGGCCTTCAAGTTCTGCTTCCCCCAGGACTGGGACTCAGACGGTGGGTTTGCAGTGTTTGTTCATCTGCTTTCTGATATGTTTGTGCTTTATGTTCGTGCGCCTTCTGCGCCCAGGACATTTGCGGTGTCCCGCTGGAGTCGAAGGCGGCTTTCAAGGTGCTGCCTGCTCAAGTTGGCCTTATGAAGTCCAGTGGAGAAGTCAAGCCAGGATCCTGGATGGAAGCGCTCCTCCAATCGAAATCGCCGAAGAGCCACTGCTGCTTGAGGCAGCAGTAGCTAAGTTTCGGACCCCTTGGACCACTTTTCAATTTATGCAGAAGCCCTGCAACCCGATGGTCAATACAGAGGGCCGCCCCTTCACATGCGTTGGGAAAGATTAGGAATGTCAACAGACGTCACGTGAAAGGCGATGGCCCTCTGTCCGGCAATGTACCAGCAGAAGAGAGAGGTTTGCAAGGAATGACATGCTGCAAGTGGCCATCAGTGATGTACATCGGCCGTCCTTGCAAACTTCTCGGTTCAGGTAATGCACAGTGCATAGCGCAGCGTGGAGTCCTGCATGGGTGTTGCTTGTTGCCTAGAGGGGCATTGTCAGATAGCTTCGGGAACGACAGCTAGCACAGGGCTGCGCTCCACAACGCACTGCGGCAAGCGAGCGGACGGCAGAAAGCCAGGGGGCTGCCGGCTGCATTCGAGCCGTGCGATATAGAGTGAGGCAGAGCAGGAACACAAGGTAACAAGCATAGCAACAGAGCATGAGAGGGACATCGGGATATCACGCCGTCGGGAAAGTCCCAACGACGGCGGGGCAGCCCCCTCCCCTTTCAGTGTCAGCTGCTCTTAGAGGTCGCTCTGGTGCGTGGCATGGAACGGATCCGTGCCCATTGCAAGCATTCGCAGCGTTTGCAACTTCTCAGGACTCATTGTGAACTCATTTCTCATGATAGCTACCTTTTTGAATTGCACGTTGGTGATGAGATCATGGGACTGGGAAGGGGTCACGATCACAGATAATCTACCCGAGAAGTGCGCAGATCTGAAATCATGCAAGAGCAAGGTATAGCAAGGTACTCAGTGGCCAACTCAGTGTCAACTCGAAGCTGGCGAGGTCTGCACATTTCTCTGCACCGCCGTCTCACCTCGAAGCTCGAAGTGATATTTTTTTATGCACTCCTGCGGTGGGACATGAGAAACAAAAGGCCCCCTTGAGAGAGTTGGTCTGCAGCCGACGGGCTGGTTGGTTCGTGGCTCATATGTGGGGTTCCTTGGTTCCTGGAACGTGTGCGGGTTCCTTGGTTCCTTACGTGGATTCCTTTGTAGACTTTGGCTCCCAGTAGGGCGAGAACGGGGCCAAATCGGCACAGATGCAGATGTCGCGCCGGCAACTTTCGCAGCCCAGCTCAGCAGGTGCAGTACTCATCTGAGTGTGTCTCCTACGCCAGGTGGGAGGAGCGGACCGCACGTGCCCATGCTGGTCCCAGGATGATGCCTCAGCCCTTCTGGAGAACAAGCTGCGACGTGCAGTGTGGCTGTTGCAAGGTCTACTCTGAGCCCTGCTGTGCTTCCAGCCGTGGCTCGCAGGAGCGGCCCCACAAAAATAGCGGGACAGGGTTCTGCCTCTGCGTTGTGACACGAGGCTGAACCAAGGTGCATCATGGCGCTTTTGCTACCGTTGCTCAGACTTGATCAGGCGGACAGCAGCTGCTTTCCTTCTCCTTGATTCTCCGGGAGATGAGGCCCTTATGGTTCTTATTTGCCATCATTTGCCCTTGCTGTAGCTGCATCGAGTTCTAGTTCATCTGCGGCTCTGGCCTTAGCTCGCTACAAATGGACTACTGGTATTTTGACATGAATATATACATAATCATAATACAGTGAATACGTCTGGCAGGACTTGCTGGCTCAATGCCTTCAAGGACCTTTGCAGCGTCGACGGTGCCTGTTGAGTTAGATCCAGAGTGATCTGAGCGAAGGAAGTGATTCCCACACGGTTCCCGGGCACAAGCACCGAACAGACACAAGCTTCAGCGGTCATAGCCCAAGCTGTTGTGGCAGATCGTTGCGAACCGAGAACCCTAAAGCCTATGTAAAGCCTAAAGCCTAAAGACTAAAGCCTCAAGCCCAAAGCTCTCAATCCCGTTTTTCTGAATCCCCAACTCCCAACCCGCCCTCTTCGGATTCTGTGCGAGCACTTCCTGGAAGGTCACGCCAGCCACTCTGATGAAGCAAAGGCGGCGAATTCTTTTTCAGGGATCCGGCAAAGACTTGCTTGCGTGTTGCATTGGACGCAGGCAGTTGCTGGAGATCTGAACCAGTTTCTCCATGACCCATCAAAGATCGCAGATGCTTCTGCCGCAGCCTTATATAGCGGAGCTTCCTGGTCCTGGCACAATAGCTTCGCACAGGGCATAGGGTCTTTCATGTTATCCACCAAGGCATGGGCCAAGCTAATGACTGACGCGACTTGGCATAGCTACTAAGAAAGACCTAGCCTGCGTGCTCAGCTTGCCTTGCTTTGGCAGACTGAGCAGCTGTTGCAACTGCCTTTTGAGAATGCTTGCCTCAGCGATCACTGCATCTGCTGCTTGCTGCATGTTTGCTGTCTGGAGCAAGAGTTCCTGGGTCAGAGTATTGGGATTCAGTTCCTTTTCAGGCGGTTTGGGTTCCGAAGATCCCAGGTGGCTGTAGTGGCAAACTTCGGTGTGCCTCTGCGGCAATCGGCTGCGGTGATAGCGTCTTAGTGTGTAACTGCAGGAGTCTCCGTACCTTGTCTTTTCAAGCCAATGCGAGGCGCTGATTCTCACGTTCCTAGGGGCTGCGTACCACGCCTACGGCTATGTCCAGCTACGGAATGCTCAGAAACAGGCTGACTCTGTTCGGAGATGCCGCCTGTCCTGCGTCGCGTGGCAAGTAGCGCCTTCAGGCGTCCCGCTCACACGGCGGCGGTGGAGGGGGGCATCACTGAGTGTGAGGACAGCCAGAGTCTTTCTGCGGCCTTTTGTGCTGACGCATTTGGTGCATTTAGCAGACCTTCCTTGGAACCCTTGAAGGCTCCACGAGAATACGAGCCCAGAGTGAACTGCTAACTGCAATGGTGGACTGGTGACTTGCTGGTGCAGAAAAGGAAGCAATTAAGGTGCTCTTAGGCGTTCTTGGGGGGCCCTTGGCTGCCCTAGAGCCTACAGGGAGACTCTAGGGAGCCAAAGATAGCAAACGGAGGAGTCTGTGCAGGTTGAAAGGTGACTCTGCATGGCTGCAGTGACCGGATCAGTGCCTCCATGTTGGTACAAAACAGTTTTTTCTGGGCTTTCCAAAACAAGTTTTCTCATGTTTTTCTCCCCGTCCTTTCTGCGAGCTTTCTCTGTAAACGAGCACCAGCTACGTCAGGCAGCAAGCTTTGATGCGGCTGAGCAAGGCCTGTCGCCCTTGTGTAGGCTAAGCTTTTACTTACGTAAGGGATCATGCTGGGGAAGTATCCGCCACAATGTGTTACACAATGTGAAAAACATTCACTATACTCATTTCAGTTGCTGTTGTAGACATCAGAACGTCTGCGGGCCACACCAAAGGATTGTCAAGGTGAGTGTCAAGGTGAGTGTCAAGGTGAGTGTCAAGGTGAGTGTCAAGGTGCAGGAAGAGTCGAAGCCGAACTTGCCTGCCGCTTGCAGCTCCTGTTGAGGTTCAGCTGAAAGTCATGAAACGATCAGTCTGGAGCTATCTTGAGCTGCTAAAGTCTCGTCGCTGGCGGCAATGAAACAAGTCAAAGTTTCGACCGGGGTGGCCCGCGATTTCTGAGTGTCGTCAGATTTGGAAGCTATCTCCCCAGCCCCACTCAGCTTTAGTTTCAGAGCCTAACAGAACGCGGAAGACGGTATAAACTCTCCTAAACGACACCGGTATGTCATGCCTGCAACATGGCGGCGCCCGTGCCGGATCCGCATGCCACTGATTTGTCGGCGCTGGGAGCTCAGCTGTGGCCAACCGAGGGCTTTTCAAGCTAAGGAGAGATCCTTCTGCGTGTTCGACAGTGTGTAAAATGCGAGACACGAGGTTCCATGGCTACGTTGACTTCGAACGCTGGGAGAATGGCAGCTTCACGAAGGCCGCTTGGAGAGCTTAGCTTTGGCTTTAAAAGGGCGCTGCGGTCGAAGGGCGAGTGTGGGGGCGAGGTCAGGGGCCTCGCCGACGCGATCCACGGGAAAGTTATCCGCTACAAATGGAGGAACCCTCACCAGGAGCGGTAGACTTGACATGTCTTGGCACAGAAGTCCGTGACATTTCACATGCCACGAGTACATGTTCGAATAGACAGCACATCTCAGCCTGGGAGAAGGACGCAGATATAGATGTCGTTGGGAAGAAAATGAAAAGTGCCGACCCCAGAGTCGACTTTGGTCTTTGCAGGCATTGTGACCGGTGCATCTGTGTCTCGAGGCGAAAGCGCCGGCGCCTCGAACCGTAGCGAACGAGTAGAGATTTGAGCAAATGGAGCCCTTCAGCAGAGATGTTCAGAGTTCCAGGTGCGGCTGAATGAGGGTCGTCTCACAAACGCGTGGAACCTCAGAACACCTCAGACCCCGCATGGCTCAGATGATTCTGGAGATTTCGGGAGCACAACATAACGTGTGGAGGAGAAAGAAGCCCACGCGATTCCGCTGTCGGATCCAAGATGCCCTCATCCGGAGGACAGGGGATGACATTGGGCTGCTGGTCTAGATCATGGGGCATCAGCAAGCCGACACGTTTTCTAAACCCAGGATGCACTGACCGAAATCGGCGTGCTCTCGTACCTGAGGCCGGGGTGTTCGCGCGCAGCTGGTAAGCCTAGTGAGTATGGTCGAATGGAACACTCAATTGCCTTCAGTGTCAACTGGCAAAGGCAGCAGCCCCACGTGCCAGTTTACTTGCCCAGGGCCTCAGTGCCGTGTGGAGCCATGGCAGAACTTATGGCCAGACGGCCTCCCTTGCTGTTTTGGTTTCTTTGCTGTTTTGAGCCGAGGCTTAGAATGCTGGGAGCTTTCCGTGACGGCCGCCCCTGCACTTTGGGGGTGGGCGTGATGCTCGATGCATTTGGCATCCTATTGATGCAAAGCCGTGGCTCCCGGTCGCCAGATACCCATACGTTCCTGGTCACAGAGTTTGTCTCAGATGGTGAGCTCTTCAACCATGTGCGAGCTTCAGCACTTCAGCACGAGTACATTCCCGGAATGTCGAGATCGGACGTTTGAGCCTTCCTCGCCTTGACTGTTTCCCAGACATTCCAAGACTGAGTAGTTGTCTGCTGCCTGCGCAAGACGTCCGAGTAAAGGTCCTAAGAACTTGTGCGATCCAAGTCGGAGAGAGGTTGAGAGAGCACGCAGAAGTTAAAGCAAACAGCAATGACCATCAAGTCTTGAGATCGTGACACATGTCTAGGTGGCGAATGGCCGTATGGGTGCTGATGAAGGAGTGGTGAGAGGTCTTATGTGTCCGCCTCTGCCACCGGCACTGTTGGATGTTGTCAGCTCTCATGTCCTGCAGAGATCAGGTGGCAGCTGTTGCAGGGGACCAGGTTTCTCCACGCACATGACATAGGCTGGATTGCTGGAGGGGCTTCGGGAGCTTTGTTTGCCAGCCTCCTCGAGACAAAAGCAAAGTGCCAGGTCACAGGGACATCTCCTTAGAGAATGTCCTCATATCGTTTGACAGGACAGGGCGCCTGCAGTCTCATTGCTGCCAAGATCTTGAACTATGTCACTATTTGATGCTATGATGGCGCTTTGAAGGGACCGGCACCACCTTCGACTGATGGATTTCGGCCAAGCAGTTCTGGTCTTAGCCATTGCGCAGAAAGCAACCAAGATCGGCGTAGCATTCAAGATCCAGGCCCCCAAAGCCCAAAGCGATGCTCTATCATGCTTCCATGCAAGCCCCGAACGACCCTACCCGCAACTCTTGGCTACGCAAATTCTGCAGATGCGATTTCAGTGGAGGTTGGTCACTTTTTTGCTTCTCTTTGTTTCTTGCAGCTTGGTCTCATCTTCCTGACGGGTCTCTTTCGCAGTGAGGTGAGAACCCGCTCAAGCTGCGGGCAGGTGTATCTCAGGTCGGCGGTGGAGCTGTGCCAAGACTTGTAAACTTGTAAGCACGCGCACGTAGTAACTTTGCAGACTTGTGCTTAACACATTAAACTATTGGGACATGGAGCACAGCAGCCTTCGGCCTTCGGCCATTCTGCCCGAACACGACATGTCCGAAATGAACATCTCCCCGACTGTAAATGGCCACCAGAAGCTCGTTTAGCATGGGGAAAAGAGCCTGTGATTTTGAAAGTTAACTACTCCAAAAAGTTCCAGAGAAGTACAAACTCAGTTCCAGATCCACCTCCTGTGCAGGTACTTCCGACCGGCCGGCAAGCCGTATTATAGGGGCCTGACCCTTAAGCACCCTGAAGCACAAGCCCACAGCCCCCTTCGCTGCTGCGAGATGGTCCTGAGGCCCAGAGTGCTATGTTCCCGGCGACAGACCCCAGGCATGGCTCAGAAGCAGCAAGGGAGGGAACCGCTTGTGGTGATTGTCTCCTTCCAAGGTACTTGTTTGCTGTCCTCCACATGCTCATGGACTGGATGCCACTTGTCCCAGTGTAGGGCTGTATCTGAAGCTTCCAACGTTTAGTTGCAGGCTTCAGGCTTCTGGCAACGCCCAATTTTGGCTCAGGTTGTTTTCGTCGACAACCTCAATCGGAATGGGACACCAAATGGCTACCGAAATGAGGCGCCGTTGAATGGAGGGGAAGAAGGGGAAGGGACATGAAGGGACCATGTAGAAGTTTGGGCAGAAAGTGCAGGTGAGGCTGCCACCGCACGCAACCCCTGGGCAGCCCGTGGCACAGATGTGTAATTTGTGTACGGTGACGGTGTGAGACCATAGGTCATGCACTTACGGCTTGCAAGGACCTGCCTCGCTGAATTTTGGGGCTACGAGGCAGATGTGAATTCCAAGAACTTTCCCCAAGAGCTTTGGCGGAGTTCTTTTTTGGCCCAGGTACCACCGCTGGATGTTTTTGCCCTCGGCGTTTGCTTTTTCATCCTTGCTTGGCGAGTGCCACCTTGGGGCCCCTGCCTGAATTGGCTCCAGTGCTTTGGTTGCGCCGACTGCGCATGTCATCTCGTATGTGTCAGGTCGAGCCCTACCACTCGACGCCAATTTCACATATATTCAGCAGCGTCGGGGTCCCAGTGCACCTCGAGGATCTGCGGAGCGTGTCGCCGTGTCGCACAAAGCTCAACCGAGATGGAATTCCCCCACTTCTGAACGCCTGGCAGAAGAGACACCTCTCGCCAGAGGCGGGAAGAGTGGTGCAACCTCAGTCAAAGAACTCAGCGAAGTGACTGGTGAAGAGATCTTCGCATGCCCCGCCAAGAGGCGATGAACCTTCTTACGGAGATGGCTCGGATCTCGGTCCTTCCATTTCTTCCATTTCTCTGCCATTCCATGCCACTCTCCGCGCGTGCATGCGACCTGTTCCATGAGGTTTCTGCAGACCCGCGCCGGAGGCCGTCAGTGCAGGCTTGTCTAGAATCTGCGTGGCAGCACCCCCAGTGTCCTGCTTTGGGTGCTGGGAAAGGAGCGTGCTGCAATGCTGAACATGGTTCTGCTCATTGCAGCTCTTTAAGGTTAGTCCCACTGAAAGACGATCCAGTCCAGCCCTTACAGTGCCGTCGGAGCGACGCTTGCAGCAGCTCAGCGCATGATCAGCTGGTGCACTGGTGCTCTCTCCTGCAGCTTTCGCGCACGGTTGTGCCGGCGTGGCAGTTGTGGAGTGGGAAACCACATGAAACATCCACTGCCACTAAGAAACCCATGAGTCCCCGAGAGCTCGAGGTGCCCACGCAACCTGCAGCGGCCATGGAGCCCGGAGGCCGCGAGAGCAATCGTCTTGATTATGGATGCATTGAATGCAACATAAAGTTCAGCCAAGATGCTTCATCAACTGTCCCTGCGGACGACATTGACATGGAGAGCGAAATGGCTCGAATGAACTTGGGCGCATCCTGCCTTGAAGCAGAAGTACATCGGGCAGAAGAGGATGTGAGCAGTTGGTAGTGTTGCCCGTGCGCCGATCCCGAGATCCTCCCACCACATTCTTGTTGTCTGTCGAAATGTCGAGGAAGTTTGTTTTCGGAGCAGGTGGGGCAGGTGCTGCATTTCGTTTTGTGGAACCTCATCGAACGCCCCTGCAAGACGGTTTTCAACAAGATATCCGGCCTGTCAACGCATGCGCCCGCTAGGAGGGGACGGGGTGGGGAAGTGCTTTCCTGCAAGCCCCGTCAGCCCTGATGAGCCAAGGCACCACAAGCGTGATGCCGAGGAGGAAGGCCAGACGCCTTCTAGATGCTCCCATCGCTTCCATAGGAGTTCCGCAGCCTTGGTATCTGTAGGTGCCGATGGCTTCAGACGCTTTGGTGAGCCTCGACTACAACTTTCAAGTTTCTGAGAGGGGAATGCCCTAATTTGTGTTCCCGTTCTTCCATGTTCTTTAAGGTGGCTCGTGGCTTGGAAGAAGCTTCTCTGAGATGATCTCGAACCCATTCTGTGGTCCACTGAAAGTGATGCCTTGTATGACTCACTTTCTGTGGATCTTGCAGCGCAAGGCGGGTCTCTCGGGATGTGATTTGGGTAGTGCAGGAGTTGACTTTAAGCTCAAGCTTTCAAGGTCACGGTATGTTACGGTCAAGTTTGGAGCAGAAAGCCTGCGAGCGCCTTTGTTACGAGCCACGGCAAGTCGTTCCAGCAGTTAATGCGGAATCATCCCAAGCCTCAGAGTGACGGCTGCACCTTGAGCTGAAAGCGGAAGCTCCGCTGCCTACATGATTCTACACAACCATGCTGACAACTGCTGCTCATGCTTTCCGTCTTGTAGGACCTCAGTAACTTCATGCAGCCCACACTTTCCAGTACATCACCCGATCTTTGTCTTGATTGTGTTGTAGCATGCTGCACCATACTGTCTCATCCTCCGGTATTGCATGGCACCTTGGTATGCATGTGCAAAGCTGGGTACGTGACGGTGACGGGCGACGTCTGCAGGCTAGGCTCTTTAACAGCCGGCACTCTGGGAGGTGTCTCTTTTTAAAGGCGTCTATACGAGCTGTTCCTCCATGCACATATTACTCGTGGTTGTTAAAGACACATTTCACACCTCGTGTTTTACACGGGCTTTGCATCTTTTCGCAGGACTAGCAAGGAGGTGCGGCTTTTTCCTGCTTGATGTTAGTTGCCCTGGCATCACCTAGAACTAAATTTCGGCGGCACCGCACAAACTACGTGGGCTTGAGATGCCGTGAAAATGATAGGACATCATTCTTGGACTAGAGGCGATGCTGCAGGACAGTTTCATGGCCGGGGCAGTGTCACCTCATAGCATGACCGCAGGCCCTCTCGGTCTCTGAGGTTCAGAGACACCGAGAGAGGCTTCCTTTATCCAAATTTTGCCACCCTCGTGCTGCTGAGAGGGACGGAACGATGCACAGGAGAGACGTGAAGAGAGGGTTAGAGAGAGGTTAGACAGTGGCGGGAAGGCTTTGGACGGCTGAGAGCAACATGTGGCATTCGCAGCGATTTGTCGAAGTCAGCCTTGCGTAGATGTTCAAATGCACTGTTGCTGGGCAGACCTCCAAGGCGAAGCCCGAGAGCTACATGGGATTCCTCAGAGAGAGACTTCCATGTGGGTCAGTCTGGAGAAACCAGGCGGAGCATCCGAGCATCCCATCCGCTGGACAAAAGGAGCAGCACGTGTTTGACTAGTTGGACTAGTTGACGCAGTCTTGGCCAAGGTAGCTTTCTAGTCGTCAGAGGCACGTGAGGAGGGAATAGGAAGGCATGATTTTCTCAACTGGTCAGGACAGGTCCCAGGTCCCGGAGTACATGCATTCCTGTCATCAGCACATTCGGATGTGTTTACTTGCACGGAAAGTGCTCACGGAATTTGTAGAGTACTTCTGGAGCGCCCTCCTCGTCTCCGACCGAACTTCCGGGCACATGTCCTTCCACGGGCTTCTATTAGCTTCAATTTGCCTTTTTTTGTGTCACAGTTTAGGTGCCTGCAGTTTGCAGGCATCTCGTGGCCCGCAAAGCCCCCAGCCGTGAGAGCACTGCAGCTGTAAGGCGCTCAAGGACCCCCCCTGACCCCCCTGGCCCCCCCAATTGCACGTTCGAGGAGACTGCTGCAGGGTTGATGAACTCCTTCGCTCTTGCCTGTGCATGCGCATGCAGCCTTGCTGCGCTTCTGTCACTTGGGCTCCGCGTGTTCAAGTTTGGCAAGTATTTGCGGTTCGACTCTGCCCGCGCCACTTTCTGGGAAGATCTGAGACCTGCGCTCAACATGCCAGACGCGGTGAATTCGCTGCCTGATCGAGCCACTATAGCCACTCCATCCGGACATCCGAACAAGAAGGGCAAGAAGGGCAAGATGCCCACAGGGAGGCTGCCAGGCGCGAGAGTCAAAGATGCAGAGTACGACAAGGATGTGGGCCAGATTAGCAGAATAAACAAAGTGATCTTCGTCCATGTGCCCAAGACTGGTGGGAGCACCATCGAGCAGTCGAAGTTGTTCTACGATGCTAAGAAGCATCATCCTGTCGGTGGTCACACTCATGCTGAAAAAATGCTGCCTGACGAATAGAGTGCTCTTCATGTGTCAGCATGTGTGCTACAAACATCTACAAACAGATTGTGGTTCTGATCCGAAGTCACCAATTCTCGAGGCGGAACCTGGCGCCCGGCTTTCGCAGCTTTTCCATGGTTCGACATCCTTGCGAGCGGTTCATCTCTGCATTTACCTACACTCTCACGCGAGCCCCAGAGCCCGAGCTAGCCTGGCATCACAAGAGCCCCGGATCAAGCTATGAGCTTAAGGTAGGGTTTTCGAAGATTCTGCAGGCTTTGCAGTCGCAGCTTAGGAATATCGGCAGCAGGAATGTGACCGCCTATGTGGCTTCGAGTGACTTCGGTGGCGCCAAAGCTGCAAGCGAGGCCACTTTCGGCCGGGTTCTGAGGAATAAACTATTTGTAGCCCAGCTTGTAGCCCTGCTTGTAGCCCTTTTCCAATGCCAGCCAACGTTCATCTGAGGTGATGTGTTTTGGAAATTTTTGCATTTCCGGCCACAGCACTCGTTTCTCTTTTTTCACAACGGGACTTTCGGCGTGGATCTCCTGATGTGCCAAGACAACTGGACAAAGAGCATGCAGAGATTGCGGGAATACATGAAGCCCACCGTGATCCTTCCGTTTCACAAGCGCGCACGAAGCACGACGCATTCCAAATGCTCTGACCTTCCAAAGGAGACGCGTCAGAGAATCGAGAGAGCTTACGCAATGGACATGTGCCTGTTTTATCCCACTGACGCTCCAACGGCGTGCAGTGGTGTGTCTGCGAACGAAATGACTGCACGCTACCAGACGTGCAAGTCTCGGGTATCGGGACAAAAAGGCGTTGAGCCGCAGACGTGCCCAGGGCCACCCAGGGGCTGTTGGTAGGAAGCCCGCTGTCGGGCAGCCGATCCATGAAGTTCTTCAAGTGCCTAGCTGCTAAGAGTGTGTGGCCGAAGACCCTGGGAGCTGTCAGATGCACCAGCTCAATCTCATCTGTTGAAGGGCGAATACTGAGATTCTGGCAGGTCTGTCATGTAGAGTGGAGGATAAGTAGCCGCGATGCCACTTGCCGTCCCTTCCACCACGCCTCCGATCGAGGCTGCAAATCAGAAACAAAAACGCTTGCATATCGACAACCATCCGAATTTCACTGCAAATGCTTTACCAAAAGAACCAGTGGCGATCTACTCTGTGTGTGTGTGTGTGTCTGTATTGTAAGGCCTCTTTGAGGGTCACAGCGGAGAGGGAAAGGGAGAGGGACGCTGCACCATCGGGTTACATGAGAACGAGCGGTGCTGCAGACTTTCAAGGGGGATCTCCCTTAGCACCTCCCCCGTGGTGGTGGCGGGTTCTCAGTGCTTTGCTAGTCGACGCAATAGCCTCTCACCCGATAAGTCGGCCCACCTGCGCAAACCGATGAAGTTGAGATCAACGCAGAAGGAGAAAATCACCCAGGAGTGCGAACATCAGTGCCATGCAACAAGCTGTCTACCATCCTAAACGTTCTTCCGCTCTTCAATGCTGCTTTTGCGTCGATGCGACTCGTCTCGGTTTCATCAGCCAAGGAGGTCAAATACGTTGGTGCGTGCCGCATCAACAGCCCTGTCTCCCCCTCCCAGCTTCATCCGCAGAGTCTCAAAGCATCCGGACAAGGCGGCTCTCTCTCATGCCCAGGCTTCTGGGCACACATATTATGGCCCCAATTGCAATCGCCGTCCCAGATCTCATCTGCCTCACAGAGGCCAAACAACACACATATTTTCTGAACAGTCGGACTCCCCTAAACGGGGCCCCGAGGCCTGGAATTAGAGAGAAGACGCGCAGCCATCTCGGAGATATTTGGTGACCACGTCTGTTGCCTGTTTGGTTTACAATTCTAGTGTGCTGTATTTCTTGTCGTTCGGCGCACGATGCAGATTCCAATATGCAAAGCCCAACCCGGCCGTAAAAGCTGAACTTGTTTGCCGCATAACAGACTGTAAGGATCTTCTCAATCGTTATGCTCTGGTAGCTGATGAAAAGTGTCGGTGTTGACGCTCGCTGGCCGGCGACGTAAGCTTTGGGTTCCGCATTTAGTTCGGTTTAGGGTTTATTAGCTGTAAGGGGTTGTTGTGAACCGGGATGGCTCACCTGCAAAGTCTTGCTCGAGAGGATGATGCGTGGTCCGTAACCCACACTGAATGCTGCACATGGACCGTTTTCGACACTGATTGTAGATGATCTTCACTCACTGCTGAACTTAGCGCTGTTGCAATGCGTAGATGCAGTCTAGAGCCCTCGCAAGCATTTTTAGGCCAAGAAAGTTGTACCGAAAGCAGCCCAACATTCCTAGAGTCGGTGTGCTGAGCCATGAGCACGTCAGATCGTTTGTATTTGGAGGACACATGTCCTACATTACAAAGACTGTTGCAAAGGCGGGGTGAGGCTTAAGCATGCCAGCCTCGCGGGAAAAGCCTGCGAGAGAATTTGGTTCATCTGACTGACCGAGACGCTGGATGTTGATTTAGGTCTTGCACCGACACGTGCATCCTCTGAAGTAGCCTGCTTTGATGTGATTCCGGGCAAAAGAAAGTGGCAGACGAGCTGGTGATAAGCTTTGGTCAACATGCGCAGTTTGGTTGACGATCCGGGCACCAAGCTGGATGACAGTGACTTTCTGGACTTTGAGGCGCGCGCGCGTTCTTTGCATCGCGTGCTTCGTGTGTGCTCTCTTCTTCGCAGGTAGCCTTTTCTTCGGCAGTGGAGGGCGACACCTTGAAGCTCAAGGAACTGTTGCTAGGTATCGCTTCGTGTAGAGTTCAGCGTAAGTGGTGGAAGTGCGAGCCTACCTGGCTTCACAGAGCGAGGTGTTCTACGAGTTCCTGGCCGATGTTCTGAAGCATGGGTCCAAGGACCGACGATCTTCCGACACAAGCCCATGAAATGAAAGCATTCTCACAGCATCTCAGAGCATCTCAAGCCACCTGCAGTCTAGGAGCTCTTGGAGCAAGTTTGGGCCGGCCTCCCGCTTCGCTTCGCGCCGGTCTCGAACTCTGAGCTCGAAGTTGTCCTGGACACTGCCGCCTTGGCGCAGAACGAGGAGCTGGTGACTTGACAGATCTGGGACAAAGAGGTGACAACACACATGTCACAAGTATTGTGCAAATCCGCGATTTTGTCCTGGAAAGAAAGTGGAAGCACAGGCAAGGCGCTGCGTGCAGCGAGTTGCCACCACCAGGGTCTGGTTGCCACTTGGGTGCGCTGACAGTGCTGTTCAATGCTGTGCAATGCTGTGCAGCACTGGTCAAGCTTTGCTTGAGCCAAGAAACTCACAAAAGCCAAGCCTCGCGTGAGCATCTCTAATCACTGCTCTCATCATGGCACAGCAGAGGCTTGTTGGACCTCTGGTGGCTCCTTTGCGCTGGCTGCGTGATTCCGTCGCGACCGGGGACAAGGCGGCGGCGACGGCACCGCAGAATGCCCAACAGGCACGCAAGGACGCCACTCGGCGTGGGTATGTCTTGGAGGTTGGATACATAGATCCATATACACATATATCTCTCTATATCCATATGATCAGTGCTGTAGTCGACTGAAGGCGATGGGCCCTGCGCCTGCAGCAGTCGTCTTGAATGTGCGGCGACAGGAAACTTGTTGCATTGCCAGCTGCTTACCCGAACTCCTGAACTCGTGCCTTGTGATGTGTTGGGGGGGGGCCCTTCTGTTTTGGATGGCATCTTGCAGTCATACTGGCAAGGTCCCCAAGGAGGATCGGATCTTGGTGATCTTGTCCATCCACTTGGAGGATGACGTCGATGTGGCCTTAGGTCGAGCATTTTGCCGGTGCCCCAGCTCACTGAGAGCATCAGCACAAGACATCACAAGCATACCGGAGAGGAACGGGAGGAGGTGGAGTGGACAAGATTTTAGCATCGAACTTAGAAGCCGCTAACATCGTGCTTTCGCTTGAAGGGTATTTGAAAGCGGATCTAACTCCCACAAGCCTCCCTGCATCTTTTAACAGCAAGACGAGTCCCCGCGTGCCCTGTCGTTTTGCTCTTTCGGGGCTGTCGACTGTCCGCAAGATAGTCGTCCATTCATTGGATCTTCTTTCCTTTCCGAGTAGTCATGCCACAGACAGAATGGCAGTCATGTTGACGAGCAAGATGCCAATAAGCCCTCGGATCGAGCTTAAACACGCAAGGTTTTGTTTTCGAGGCACGAGACAAGACTTGGGGTCTGTGACAGCAGCACATGGCAGAGTGCAGGTGAGGCCTACATTGCTTTTCAGGCACTTTTGTGATTCTCTCCAGTATCAAGGCACGCATGACATGCCTCACGCCCAAAGGCGCATGTGTCCTCCCCTTCGGCCCGGACCTTCAGTCTGAGGTCAAGAGTTTGCGGAGACGAACCGCGGCTTGCCAGCAGGGGTTCGGAGGGCTCTTAGGGATTCCCCGATGTCACACTGTTGCTTGTTTCTTTCTTTGTATGCTTCGTTTGCCGGCCTTCGTCTGAGGATGAGTTGGCCGGCAGGATTGATCCAGAGTTTCGCGTTGAGTCTTTGTGTGCTAGAGGCAAGGGCAACGAGTTCTCCCTGCCGCCGACTACTTAGTCTTGGAAGGTACCACGAAAGCATGCTGCTTTTGTTCTTCTGTCGGGGAGTTGCTGTGCATTGCACTGCCGGTACACCTCCTGGCTGCACTTCTAGCATCTTCGGGTATTTTTCTGGCATCTTCTGGGCTCAAGCCAACTGGCAGCGGGTCTCTCGACAAATCGTCGGACCCTGCCTTGGCAACTCGCCGGCAAGACTCGATCGAAACCCTGTAGCCTAAGCTCTAGGCTGCAAGGGGGAGCATGCTTTGGGAATAATTTGGGGAAGCTTGTCAAGGCTTTTGAGCGTCAGAGTGACAAAGTGGGAGGAAATGAAGCGGATCGCGGTGCTCTCGGTGGCATACCTGCTGGGTGCCGCGGCAAGCGATGCCGCGCCAAAACAGTACCCAGTGACGAAGGTCACGCCGCCGAATGCCCATAGCATGGGTTGGTGTATAGCATCTGTGCGCCAAAAGTGCGAGAATTGAATTGGCTTTGCCAATTTAAATCCTTGGCAGACAATGGTGCAGACTATTTCGGGCAGGTCGTCAACCTGCTCAAAGACATGCAGAAGAAGCTTGAGGCGGAAGCTGAGGAGGATGAGGAGGTCGATGAGAAGATGAAGTGCTGGTGCAAGGCGCTTTTGCTTCCACTTCTTGTAGCGAAGCTCCGAAGCACACAACATGATGAAGTGTTGCAGTTTTAACCCACCTACAAGCCCCTAAGTGCAGCTTTAATTGGGTTACTAAGTACCCTGAAGCTCCAAGTAGTTTCTCTTGTTGCGAGCGCAGGAGACAGAGCAATCAAAGTCCGAGACGCTCGGCGAATGAACAGATGTGATCGGAGAGTCAGAGGATGCATGTCCTGATCTTCAGTTTGGTGAGTTCAACGTAGGGTGCAAGACCTGCGTGTCGACACACTCAGGAGCGTCACCAAGATTGAGTCGGAGATGGCCAACCTCGGTGGCCTCATCGACACCTCGGCAGCGGATAGCGCCAGACTGGTGTCGGAGCTAACGGGCCACGAGGACGGCTGCAGTTTCTCTGCCTGTCGTGACACACCCAAGCCAAATTGGCAGCTTGTGTATCATTGTTTATTAGTGTTTATCAGTGTTTATCAGTGTTTATCACTGTTCAATATTGTTTCTCTCCGTAGCCACGAGCGAATGTAGGCTCGCAGCAAGGTTCTCCTTGACTGCCCTTGCTACATCTCCACGGCTGCCCTCACCCTTTGTCAATTTCGTGTTGCTTTCGACTTCGTGAGCTGGAGGAACATGAGCTCTGTTCGGACATTTTCGCGGTCTCTAGGCTCCACAGCTCACCTGCAGAGAAGGCCAGGACGTACAAGACGAAATGCGAGGAGGAACACATGTGCACAAAAGGCCAAACCGAATAGCGACCAAGGCCAAAGCCGAGGCCTTCGCCTGGTGTGCGATAGAACGAATCCGTTCTTATCTTGTACCTTCGACAAAGAAGCAGATATCGAAGCCATGCAAAGCCCGCAACTACAAGAAGACGAAGCAAGCACATCAAGCACATCAAGCACCACCTTGATGGAAGCTGGATTTGTTTGCCGGTTTGAAGGATGTGCCGTGCTGCGACTGTCTTGGGCAGTCTTGTAGAGTCTTTGTAGAGTTCACTAGCGTTGTGTCGCGAGGAGGATCTGGTACCTTGGTTTGCAGTTGCGATGCTTTCTGGTGATTTCTGGTGCTTCACGTGGCCACCCCGGCCGCCACGCCCCAAAGACCCAGGCAAATAGCCAGACCTCGCTGGGAGCGGCCGAAGCCCAGCGCAAAAAGCAGTTGGAAAGCTTCGAGAACGAAGTGAAGGAGATGGAGGCGTTGTGTCTGCGGTATGTCATTGAATCTGTTGTTCTAGCTGGACTGGACGTCAGTTGAACTCTGATTTATGGGGAAACATTCTCCATATGCGGCGCACAGGCGTCACTTACTGGAGTGAGCGGTGCATTGGACACCCTCAAGAAGAAGACGTCCTTCCTCTCAACCTCCGCACCTGGCTTGGCTTTCTGCAAATCTGCCGGCCATAACAGCACTGCAGAGTATTGCATATGATGCTTACTGTAGCAAATTGACATGAATGGTACCCTGCATGTGGCCAGTGATGACAGCTCGTGGTCCACAGTCAATGTTTTACCGAGGCATCGGCTGCCAAGGCAGATGCCTTGCAGCTTGTTAAGAAGCTTCAGAAGAAGCACTCGAATCTCTTGATGCCTGGCTGCCGGTTGTAGACTGGATCTGTATGACGTGCTGCCGTGGTCGTGGTCGCTTCCTCGATGAGGATGGGTGTGGTGACGCCTCGCCAGCGAAAGCTGATGCTCGCGATGACCTCCAAGCGCCTCGATGTAGATGCGGTCATGGAAGGCAGCCCAGCCGCAGGCCGGGCTTGTCATGCACCTTGCAGTGCCTTGCAGTGCCTTGCAGTGCCTTGCAGTGCCTTGCAATGCCTTGCAAGCTTACCTTCCTTACAGTGACGGTGCCAGGAGAAGTCGTTGGTGTTCTGTCGTCTATGAAGGACAGGCAGGCGTGGCTGGACACCTCCCGCAGCATCGCAGTCTGCAGGACACCTTCGAGACGAACCTGAACCAAACCAGGGCAGAGGAAGCTCAGAGCTCGGAGACCTTCCAGGCTCTGCGCAAGGCCAAGGAGACCGAGATCCACGCCACCGAGGAGGCGCCAAGCATCACGGCCACAGCATGCTTTTCTGCTTGCTTTTCTCGTGGCCGGATGTTGCCCTTCGTCAGGCCATTGTCTCCAAGAAGACTCAGAAGGCTGAATCAGACAAGAAGAAAGCCTGGGCAGCCGAGACACTGCAAGATGCAAAGGCGCGACGGTGCTTGCCAAGAGAGTGACGGCATATCACGGGCCGCCCGAACTGTGATATCTGTGAATGGAAAGGCCAGCCTCCTGGCTGACCAGCATTTCCTCAAGGATGCCAAGGACTCCCGTCGGCCCCTCCTTTCCCTCAGTCTCAGGATCGCGAAAGGCTCTGCCTTTCTATTTCTAATATGTGCAGAATAGACATATATATATATATATATATATATATGCGTGTATATACATACATATGCATATACACATATATGCACATATATGTATGTCTGTACTTAACTATAATCTTGATAATCTTTTGCGTGTGTGTGTGTGTGACAAAAGGAGAAATGTGCCGCTCATGAAGCTGCGTATGCCGAGCGTGTTGCTACGCGCAACGAAGAGATCACTGGCTGTTCGAAGGTGTGGACCCCTGCATCTAAGTTGGGTGACCGCTCGCCTACCGCAACCTTCTTGCTTCTTTTCGTGAAGGCCGTAGCTATCCTGAGTGACGACTCCGCCCGCGACACTTTCAGTTCGCGGCTCACTTTCTGATGGACAGAGTAGCATGTCAGCTTTGGCCTAACATTGTTACATTTTGTTACATGTTAACCGTTTGCACGGGACAGGCCGAACCTTCAACGCCGGCGCCATGTTCCTCCAAGTTGACACCAGCAAGGAGCACCGCATCACTGCCAGCCAGACACTAGCTGCGGCGGCTACCAAGTCGCACGACTCTAGGCTCCTGCCTCAGATCTCAGCATGTTTTGGGACATCGCGGGGCATGTGCAATGTGTACTATTTTGTAACAAGTTGGTGGGCTCGTGTGGTGGTCATGCCATGACATTGTGATTATTCCAACAAGGCTTGCGGCCCTTGCGAGGATGGTGCGCACAGACTCTTTCGATTCCGTGAAGCAGGCAGCGGAGTGGATTCATACCTTAGATCCACATGCTCTCCGTATTGCATCCACCGTTGAGGAAATCGACAAGTTGACCGCCCAGCTGCGTGAAGTGCAGAAGGACACACACACACACAACTGCACACCCACACATACCCGCCCACTCACACGCCTACACACACACACACCTACACACCTGCACACCTGCACACTTGCACAGCTACACGCCTACACACCGACACACCGACACACCTACGCACACTGACACACCTGCACACACCTACACACACCTACACACACCTACACACACACACACACACACCTACGCACACCTACACACACCTACACACGCTTAGACACGCCTACTAACGTCTACACACACCTACACACACCTACACACACCTACACACACCTACACACACCTACACACACCTACACAATAAAAACACACACGCACACACACACACACACCTACACACACACAGACACACAGAGACACAGAGACACAGAGACACAGAGACACAGAGACACAGAGACACAGAGACACAGAGACACAGAGACACAGAGACACAGACACACAGAGACACAGAGACACAGAGACACAGAGACACAG
>CAJNDS010000343.1:0-127500 GCA_905221605.1 Symbiodinium natans
AACCGACTTTCCCTCATACGCATCAACAGTGGGCTCGTTATAGCACATCTGCAGATCGGAGAAGCGCAGTCTTGCATAAATCAAGGCACACATGTAGCCTGCAAATATGGCTGCCACTGAAGGCTCCCCACAAGCAATACTCTCCAAGCGCTTCACCTGGGCGACGGTGAAGGGTGGTCTCTTGCGCAGTGCTCGTTTCTTGACAGCCTCCACCGTAGCACCAGTAACTCTGCTCGAAATTTGGACAAGGCATGTCTCAGCTCCAAGCAAAGTGCAAGCAAATCTGGCTGATTGCACAAAACGCTCTGCTTTCGTAGGCGGGGCTGAGTTCTCCCTTAGGAAACAGACGTAATTGTACAATCTGACCTCTTCAAGTGGAAAGATGGTAATGCGGTCAACATAGCTGACTCGAACCCAGCGAAGATACTGCAGTAGCGAGCCTGCTCTGGATCGCAAAGTTGCCGTCGCCTTGCGAGCAAAGACATCCAACAGGATCTTCTTTGCGGTCTCATCGTCTGGAGCATTTATCACCAGAAGCCCAACAGGGGTCGAGGCAGCACCAGCCACTATGATTGTGGACCACAAGGCAATGGCTCTTGCACGATCACCACTCTCGCACACTGGTAACCTGCATGACCCGGAGGTACGAGGCACAAAGGATGGTACTGTTGGACATTCTGCACCAACAACATCGTTCACTTGCACTGAGGGCACTGATGGTGGTCCCTGCGGCACAGCTCCAACAAGTTGCTCCTCACGGAGCAGATCAGGCCAACAGGAATCCAGCTGCGTGATGAGACCGACTCTCGACACAGCTGCACGTAGTTCCAAATCAAAATCCATAGCCCATAGCACGAAGGAACCACTCAAGGACCACGTAAAGGAGACCCCAAAAGCTTACAAGAGGAATCCAAAATCCACCCCTAATGCAAATGAAGCTCAAGTCACCTACAACACCATGCAGTGGTGCTCGAGAGCTGTCACTCCAGGAGGATGCAAAGTGGTGCTCCAAGCTGTCACTGTGAAAATATGGCACCCAAGTATTTTGCCACGCTTTGTAGAACCGTGGCATAATGCAACTTCCACCAGAAACAAAGCACTTTTTGCAGGATATGGCCCCGGAGAGTATTTTGCCACGCTTTGCAGAACCGTGGCATAATGCTTGGTTCGGGCACAGCCGAATCACTATATTGCACAAACTCAGGCGCACCCCCCAAAAGCTTACAAGAGGAATCCAAAATCCACCCCTAATGCAAATGAAGCTCAAGCCACCTACCACACCATGCAGTGGTGCTCGAGAGCTGTCACTCCAGGAGGATGCAAAGTGGTGCTCCAAGCTGTCACTGTGAAAATATGGCACCCAAGTATTTTGCCACGCTTTGTAGAACCGTGGCATAATGCAACTTCCACCAGAAACAAAGCACTTTTTGCAGGATATGGCCCCGGAGAGTATTTTGCCACGCTTTGCAGAACCGTGGCATAATGCTTGGTTCGGGCACAGCCGAATCACTATATTGCACAAACTCAGGCGCACCCCCCCTTTAGGCCACAAAGTAGAGCAAGAAGTCGAGGAGCAAGGGGCGCGATCACGACCTGCAAGCGCAGACAAAGCAAGAAAATAGGCATGCACCACACAAATCTGAGCCAAGGGCGCGAAAGCTCAAGTCCTGCACTCTCACCAAGAGAGATAGACCTAGGTGCCGAAAGGCGGCCCGAGGAGCAGGAGAGCAAGCGCCAAGATCACCAAGATCCCGACAAAAAGAAAGCGAGGAAGAAGTCACCCGGTGACCTGGTCCCATCGTAAGACACAGAGTCTACGATGCAGCACCCAGAGAGGCCCGGCCTCACGCTCCCACTGCTCGAGCAGATAGCGAGCAGCACCTGAGAAAAACACTCCACTCGCAGTCGCCCAGCGACAGCCTAGGAGTTACACTCAGCAGCAGGCCTGCACATCCCAAGCAGCAGGCACCCCAGGTCCCTCTACGATCCCTCCTGCAAGCCCAAGCAGTGCACGACCAGCTCAGCCCTAGGAGAGGAAGCTGCAGGGGGTCCTTGCAGCAAGCCGTAACAACAATGCTGCACATGGGCTCAGAAGGGATCAGTCAGGCGCCGGACGGCCTACATCCGCATGGAACATAACACAGGACTGTCCGACAAACTTCCCAGAAGCTCAGCACAAAAGACTAGCAACAGTGCAGCTCGGTCAATGTTAGGCTCGCGTAGGGTTTCGCATGAAAAAGCTGCGAAATCAAAACAGCGGGCCAGGAGCCACCGCGCAAAGCAGGGGACTACGAGGAAGACCTCTCCAAATCTCGTAACCGGCGGAGCACATTGCGGCGCGGGCTACGGCTTGATTGCACGGTGCCAACCACCTCTTCCAGGGTTGACAGGCGCTCTTCCAGAGCACGCAGCATAGTCATCACCTCTTCAGAGCACGGCAGCGGCGGCACCGGAGTCGTCGGCGCAGACCCGCATAAAGGACCTGGCGTGGGCGGAGCCCAAACGACAGAAACAGGAGGCATATGCACAAAGGCCTGGAGGGAAGACACAGTTTGGGCCGTGAAGCAAGAGTGGCGACCGGCTTGCAGGCACACACGGCATAGGTGCTGCAGCTCAGCAACAGTAGCACGCTGGAGCAATGCGGCAGATAAAGGGATCATTCCAGAAATAAGGCTCCGCAGGTATGGCAAGGAGAGGTCCAAGGGCGTCAACGGTGCTGACTCAGACGCCAGAGCAGAGGGATGCTCAGCCCACAATGCAACTTCAGCCTCGATGCCATCACGGTCTGGTGCCTCGCTATCAGTATACGGGCCGCTGAAAGGGCCGGAGGGGTCTCGCACCGCCTGGCTACACCAGTAGGACAAACAGACCAGGAGGCCGAGGACACGGAATGCCACAGGCATGCTTCACAGCAAAAGAAGCAAGGCCAGGAAAGAGAGCACGCCAAGACAAAAACCACAGCAGCAGGAAAGGAAGCTCGGAGCAAACCCTGCCTTTGCACACTGTGGCTGAAGCACGAGAAAGTGCCGGGCAGATGCAGCACGATGCCGCAAAACGCGTCTTTCCATCCACCGCCCCACGGGCTGGCTTGCACGTGCCCTAGTGGCAGTTCCCTTTGTTGGCCAGGCCTGTTCGGAAGCAAACCTGTTTGAGGCCTCACAAAGTTAAGCAAAAGCAGTAGGCCCACACACTGAAAAATTTTCAAGCCCCAAGCTTGAGCCAAAATGGCTACGTGAAAAATTTTCAAGCCCCAAGCTTGAGCGACAAACATGCCACACATGTTCACAACTCATGCAACAAGCACTGAGAAGCTGTTACGCATGTTGGCAAGAAAAGTACAAATCCAAAAGATGCAGGTACCAAACCTTGCTCTTACAGACATGTACGTGAACGTGAAAATATAAAGACAACGTTTCAAAGAGATTTCTTTTTCTACCCCAGGTAGAAAAACAATTTGCCAATCCTAAACGATAAAGCACTATCGCATTCGCGAAATGGCTCATAAAGCCCGTGCGATATTAATATAATGAACATAACACCCCGGCCTCATTCCCCCAGTAAACGCCCTATTAAAAGTAGTAAATTCGTGCGGTTCCTTACAATTTACTATTTTAATGGGCTTTTTGCTGGGTCATTCCTGGTGTTCACTGACCGGTTATTCCACAAGCTCAGGATACAACTTCTGGATGATAAAGAGCCTCTTCATGTGCCGCCGCGGAGGGCTCCGTGACATATGGCACTGAGAGGAGCCCTTCTAATGGGAGGACCCTACGGAAAGAAACAACAACACGTGACGTGACATCCGGCCACTCTAGGTTGAAAATCGACCAGAAGTGCTCCAAATTGGCCACAGCAGCCGAGAGGGCCTGCCGTATGGCATCCAGCTGAAACGCGCAAAATTGGCGCTGCCCCAGCGCATGCGATCCCTCCGGATTGACTCTCACGAAAGCATTGATGGCGCTTTCGGGCAGCTTCAAGGCTAGTTCGCGGGCACAATCCACCCACGCGCACAAGCGTGACTCATCCACTAGTCCTTGTATCACAGGCGACCCCTCCAGGTCTCTCTCGTATACCGTGCCGTGCGGGGGCAGGTGGGCCTTTGATACGCACGTACCGCCAACAATGCTGCGATGGCCGCCGGGGGCACGTTGCCCTGAAGATCGGTAATACGTTGCTCCGACTCAGGAAATCCCAGCACAATGGGCAGATAACATAGCATCGCAGGGAACTGTGCGTTACCAACGCCTGGGATATCCGCCACAGCAAAGAACAGATCAGCGATGTGCTGTGCAGTGGTAAGAAAAGCCGTACCCTACGATGGAGCCGTGAGAGAAACACGGTCAAACTGCGGGGCATTGCTGCCTAGCATTGCTTCCAAGTCCAGGTATTGCAGAGCTCCAGAGAGCTTGAAGCATCGGTCTAATCGGGTCATAGATTTCCAGGTAGGCTGCTGGAAACTCGGTCTCGTCAAACTTCCGGAAGTACCACAGAGCCCTGCCGGATGAGCTGAAAAAACTGCCATCTGACATCTAGCCTGAGAACGTTTGCAGCTCGCTCAGCGCACTGCAATCCTGTAATTGATAGGTGGGTTGGAATTGAGGTTTGCTCCAAAGTGCGATGCTCGACACCTGTCAACTGGTGAAATGAGTTCCAGGAAGACCGTGCTTTTGGTGAGCATGATTTTGGAGCAGTATAGGAGGTGCTTCGAGCGTCTTTGTCTTCTCACCCTCGGCAGAGGTCGATTCTGCCTGGCAGCCCGTTAAGGACTTTGAGCCTTTCATCCTTTCTTAAACAAGAACTCGGATGTGCCTTGTCGCAAATGCAGCAAACACGGCGATGTCGGACTGTGGAGCCTGGTCATGTGGGAAAACCGCTTGAAGCACGACAGGTGGACCGGGGGAAGGTCGAAGCAGTTAAGTCGCCATACAAGCACAGCTCCCGAACCCTCTTCCTTGCTTGGCTCTGGAACTTTGTCAGACAATCTGGAAAGTCGTGATACAAGCACAGGTTCCTCAAACCCCTGTGTTTACATAGCTGTGGAAAGTGGCAGACAAGCACAGCTCCCCCAAAATCCCTTGAAGCACAGGTCCTCCAAACCCCTTCGTTGCTTGGCTCTGGTTCTCATACAATGCTTGGCCTGGAAACTTCTCATACAAGTACAGTTCCCCGAAACACCCTCTTGCTCAGCTTTGGAAATTTGTCACGCAACCAAACCTGCTTGCTTGGTGCTGCAAAGTTGTCACACAAGCGAAGCTTCCTGAAACCTTTAAACGCACCTCTAAACCCTGAGGCCAGCAGCTGCGACCCGTTTAGCCATCATTGAGGCGTGTAAGTTTTTGACAATTGTTGAGCAAAGTTTCTCTGGCCAAGAGCTTGTAAGTGCATTCTGTTAGCAGCGAAGCTTTGAAAGAAGCTGGAATAAGGACATTCTTGTGCTCGTTTTATGATCATGAGTGGCCGCAAGAGTTTTTGGGCAAGTTTTGGAATGGAAGTATCCGGATGTAAAGCCCCGCAGCAAGAAGTTTTGATTGCACTCAACTGGTTGGCACGATGGTGGCACTGGCATGCCTGCCACAGTGCCGTTTGTTTTTTTCCATTTAATCTTCTTGAACCTGGCCGTTGCTTCTTCAATCTTCAACCAGGTTCTCGCCTGTACGTTGCTTAGCGAAGACCCAGCAGTTGTCAGCAGGTGAACTTGTGGAAGGTTGCCGGCTACTCTAGCCTTGCAGGCGAACCGAACTGTTGGAGAAAAATGTCTGGATATTGAAATTGAGAACTGGGTCTCCGGTCTGTTCGGTGTTTTGCAAAAGGGTATTGATCTTTGCCAAAGCAGCGCCGCCATTGCAAGCACATTGAGCATGTGCAACTGTGTAACTCTGCATAGCAATTTACCGTGCCAACAGGACGCGTCTTCACAAGTCGCACAGCTCTTACAAACAGGCGCGGAAACGCAAAATAAGGATCAGAAGCCGAGTGCAGTCCCCGAACCTTCAGCCCATTTCAAAAACACAGCTCTAAGACTGCCACTCCACATCGGTGTGTTAACAGCGTATCCATAAGGAAGGCAAAGCCAAGCAGCAGGCCACAAGTCGAAGCTGCTGAACAGTGTTCGCAAATGCAATGATAAGTTGCTTTTTTTGACTTGACCAGCTTTGTTTGTCTGCTTTAGCAAACTGCAGGATCTGGAATCCGGCAGCACTGCTTTCTTTGCTGTGTTTGAAAAAACTACCTTGAGCACCAGACCTTCCGCAATTACTCGGTCGTTCAAAGCCTGTGACAGATTTTCTCCTTGCTGCTTGCAGCTATTCTCGATTTGGCATGTTTTTGCTTGGAGAGCAGAACCTGCAACAGCTGAAAAGTTACTGTAAGAGCAAACTTCCGGCACGCTTCTGGCGGTGAGGCGCTGTTTGCTGTCTGGGTTGTTGATCGCAGGCTGGGCAACCTCCATTCTGGCCTAAAACAAAGAAAATTCTTTGTTCGCAAGTGTGTTTTCCAACCCATGGGGAAATTGCATTAAAAGGCACATCCGCCACCTTTTCGAGCGTCAACGGAACGTTTCCAAACAAACCTCCAAAATTGACAACGAACGAAACGTTGATTGTCCCCTTAGACTTTGCTTAAAGGGGGTTAAGGGGAAGCAGGGAGAGCTCAAGGCGGAAGCAAAGGGGCTTTGGAAGCCCTTGAAAGAAACTTTAAAGGGCTGAAAGGAAGCTTAAAGGGGCTTAAGGGAAGCTGAAGGGCGGAACTTGGGAAGACTTTAAGAATGGCTTAAAGGGTTTAGAAGAAGAACCGCGATCAGCCTGAGTTTGCACATTTGATCGTGGGGCAGCAAAGTGGCAGAGGCAAAACAAGAGAACAAAAGAGAGAGAAGGGAAAAAAAGAACCACAGTGTAAAGGCTCCGCCTTGGCCTTTTCTTGCAAAGCCTGTAAGGGCGTCTGGGCGCAGGCACAGACTCAGTTAGGTCCAATGAACCGCGTCCACGGTACAAGGTTTTCGAAGCTCTAGAGTTCCGCGCGGACGGTGTTTGGAAGGTTTTCGAAGCCTCAGAGTTTCTCGCGCGCTCACAGTGTTTGCAACTTATTCATTTCTTACCATCGCATAAGGTGCGGCACTCGTTAAACTGCAACGGAAGTCCACTTCTTTAGGAAAAACACGCAACTTTACCTTCAAGATGTGTAATGAGTGGAGTGCTCATGCTGGAAGACTTTGCGCACACAGAGCTGCACGCACAAAGTCTTGCAGCACCGTATAATTTTGGTCGTTGCCCTTTCACACCCCAAGTTCCTGGGTGGAGGCGCTGGCGCGGATGTTCTGCGCCTGTTAGAGTTGGCTTCGCGCAAGCTCCTTCCAGCGCAAGAGCTGTTCGTAGCTAAAGAGCTTGGTCGTCCGATCCTGTCCGCCTGCTGGAACCTTTTAGGCATCTTAGGTGGCATGACTGGAGTCTAGGCTTTGCAGCCACAGGAAAGCTTTTGCGCAAGAGAAAAGCTGAAAGAAGAGCTTATGTGGGGCTTTTACAGCTTGGAGGTTTCCGGTTTGCTCAGATTCTCGAAACTGGCTTGATGCTTATCCGGTTTTTCTTGTTGTTGTGCCATATCGCCAACTAATGTCCTTGTACCATCTTGGCCTTCGAACTTGCTCAACTTGCTTCACAGAAACCTCAACAATCAATCAACTCGAGACATTCTCTTTTATCATTTCTGGTAAAAATGTCAGGATTCTCTTGCAACGCTTGCTCAAACAGACTGTGCTTGAACTGTTCCTGGACGCAGAAACGGCGACAAGTCTTGCACTCATGTGAACACGCAGAAGTACCAGCTGCGGGGCAACGGACTCTTTTGCCTCGTCCCAAGCGGCTAGGATGCGTGCGGGTCGGCGCAGGCGGTCGCTTCAGACCCCCTGCCGACCGGGACCCCTGCGCTGCAGGCTTAAATCACCAACAGCGCGATTTCGCCGGGTGGGAGAGGTGGGTGTTTTGCACCGCACTCGGCTTTTTGGGCTCTGACTGTCTGAGCCACACAACGCTGCTCGTAGGCAAAGATCTCTCACATTAGCGTGCCGACTTGTCCTAACATGCACACGTGCATTACACGACAAGTCTTGCACTCATGTGAACACGCAGAAGTATCTGCTCCTACACTACCAGCTGCGGGGCAACGGACTCTTTTGCCTCGTCCCAAGCGGCTAGGATGCGTGCGGGTCGGTGCAGGCGGTCGCTTCAGACCCCCTGCCGACCGGGACCCCTGCGCTGCAGGCTTAAATCACCAACAGCGCGATTTCGCCACTCATGCGCGCTGTTCCCCACACCCGCGCGC
Organism: Symbiodinium natans; assembly: GCA_905221605.1. Lineage (NCBI taxonomy): Eukaryota > Dinophyceae > Suessiales > Symbiodiniaceae > Symbiodinium > Symbiodinium natans. Next base: position 8,314 of record CAJNDS010000343.1, read on the forward strand.
AGGCTGGTAGTCGGAAACGTCGGCAACCTCGTTGACCAATTCGCTGAACTTGCGGCACATGTCCTTGCACTTGCCCTGCTGAACATTCACGAAGAACTTGTAGAAGCGCTCGAACTTGGGGCACAACGGTTGACATCCGAACGCATCAGCTTCTTCCCAACGCCCGCGAGAGATGCCATCGGACAAGTTGGCAGCCGACGTCACTCTGTGAAAAGAAAGCTGAAGTTTGTTGTCGGCAACCCACGCCCAGAAGCACGCCAGGGTCTTTGTGACCCTTTTCGCAAAGCATGTTCTGCAGCTGAGTTGTCAATGAAGCAAACCAAGTGCCCTTCAACATGAGGCGCGACCACAGCCACAGACAAGATCTGTGCCATCATCTCCAGCCAGTAGATGAAAGCTTTGGACGGTGCAACCTTAGCCAATGACTCCACTGGTACCTGCGATCGGAAAGCACGCCTAATCCCAGCAGAACCGAAAAACACAGCACCCCAACCGTTCTCGGAGCCCCGAAGAAGGCTTAACGGCGGACAGTCCTGCGCCCACTTGTTTGCAACACGACGCTCTCCCTGAAGAGTCACGAAAGCATCCGCATATAACACAGACACTGCTTGGGAGCTTACCTGTAGGGGGATTTGCACTGGTTTGAGAACAGGGAGTACTCCCTGGATCTCAACCAGAGCTTGTCTGAGCTGTTTGGACAATGCACTAGAACCTGGAAGCCCGTGCTGTCGGGAATACAACGGTCTGAGCAAAGCTTTTCCTACCTGACCGAACACCCACGACGTTACGAAGTTGAGCTTGCCCGCAAGTTTGGCCGCCAGCTGTTGGCTCATCTCGCCGGACGCAAGAATGTCGGAAATCATTTTCTGAATCTTGCAGATTCGCTCGGCGCCGGCAGACGCTTGAACAAAGTCGCTACCCACCGACCACTCAACACCCAAAAGGACATGTTTTGGCGCAGGGGGCTTTTCTTTTGACTGCTTCATGCGGAACCCCAACGCTGCATGCATGTCTTTAAACGACGCAAATCCCCCCTGCGCTGAATCTGCACCCTCAACCATGAAGAAATCATCTACAAAGTGAGCAGCTGCAAGAAGGAGGAGTGCAATGCTGAGGAAGCAGATGGCATCTGCCACACGCAGATATGCCCACACGGAACTAGTAGCACCAAACGGCAGCACTGTGTGCTGCCACACTGACCCTTCTGACTCGCCCGGAAGAACAGTGCAGCACTCGGCAGGATCACGAACCGGCAAACCGCGATAAGCTCCTTCATGGTCCACAGCCGCCAGATGCGGTCTGCATTTGCGGGCACGGTAGCGCACACCTGCAAGGATTGTAGACGTCCCCATATAGGAAGGGGTGTCAGACGCCCACACTGTGCCATTGTGCCCCGACCGTAGCCAATCATCCCCTCTGCGAACCTTATCACCCTGAACTATCGGGAACGCCTTGGCGACGAAGCCACGACTGGGCAGGAGGTGTTGCTGCAGGTACTCCCGAGACCAAGGCCCCTGAAAGCCACCGACCTTGGCTTCCGCAGCAACCTCTGAACGCAATCTGTCTGTGTGCTCATCAGTGCGGGACGAGCGCGTGATCACCTGAGCGTGACCAGAGTTGAACGCCTTGAACTGCTCGACACCGATTGGGCGCGCATACTTCGCATCAGTGCGGAGGTGCCACTGCGCACCCGGAGTCAGGGGCCCCAACATGCGGAAACCGTGGAACATCTCACACACGAGCTGGTCCCACTCAGGGAACTGGAACAATTGCAGTAGCACCGCAAAAGGGAGGAGCTGAACTACAAAGCGGTCAGTCCCCTGCTTGTAAACCTGTTGCACGTGAGCGGGGGCCATCGCCAACCACTCGTCTTGGTCTTCACACACTTCGCACACCAAGGCACGCACATCCTGGCTGACTGCTTCACGCCACTCGTGGAGACGAGATCCCATCAAGTCTTGCTGGTCCAAAGCCCACTTCAAACAAGGATTGATTGCAAGGGGGAAAACATCTTCCCACGTGAGCGCCAAGGCCCACTGCGCATGCCGCTCGGCATTATCAGCGGGGCCGGCCAGGTTCGGTCTAGTGGGTTCATTTGGATCCCACGGCAAGCCGGAACGAAGCCACCAACTGCGAGCACGAAGTATCGGCCGCGAGCCATCCGGATGGTACTTAGCTTCGAACCTGGGGCAGGACACTGGTGGGTACCACTGCTGACCCTCAAACGCAGTAACTTGCAAAGCTTGGTTCAGGACAAGGAGTGTGAATAGCAAGAATCGGCACATTGGTAGGTGCCAAGAGTTTCCCAACATGAGGCAACGCGACCTTGGACACGCTGGCGCAGTGTAGTCCTGTGGGAAACCATGCAGGAACTCGCGGGTGCGTGGATCAGGCAGACATAGGCTACCCTGAATAGTGACCAACGCAGTTGAGCGATATTGCCAAGGCGGGTACTGCTTGCCTCCCTCTTGCCACCTACGCATGGTCTCCGGGCTCTCTGCACGTTTGCGCTTTCGCGGAGCTGCACGACCCTCCTCCGTTGCCGCCGGGGTGGTGAGGCACGGGTAGCGGATTCGACCGGAGCAAATGTCTTCATGGAATTTGGCACACGGGCATTCGGCTGCTAACTGACGTGGAAACTGCGGCGCGCACGGCAGCAACTCCCATTGGCGGTTCCACTTACGCCACCTTGCTAAGCCAGAAAGAAGGTGATCTGGCCACGCCTCATCTTTAGCAGGGACACGAATCGAGTCAGACCACCACAATCTAGGTCTACTAACCAAACCCCAGGACGCTGCGTCACAAAGGAAGGATCGAATGCTCAAGCATTCATCCAGGGCTTGCTGCGTTTCTGTTGATGGTACAACATTCTCGACAAGGAGAACAAGCGGAAAGGGTGACTTTGCTTTGAACTGCCGCCACCACCCTGACCATTGCACGAATTTGTTTCCTTCTGCACCCTGAATGCCTGCAGCAAGATCACCCTTCATGATGGTGAAATCATGGCATGGAGGAGCGGCGCACACTAACACCAAGGTATCAGCAGGACAGGCAGAACGCAGCCGCGCGACAAGCTCGTCGGGGGGTGTTTCCAAAGCATCACCGAACTGCACAACACGCGGGTGGCGGGCTTTCACTACCTGTCGACAAGCCTCGTTGGTCTCCCAACTCCAGGAGACTACAGGTTCAATCTTCAAATCCAGGAGAGCCTGGTGAGCTGTGGCTATGCCATCAAAGAACGAAAGGAGCGCAATTGGCCGCGCACTATGCGCACTTGACTGTGGCTGGGGTTTGGCGGCAGAGTTTAGAGCTTTAGGGGTCGCCTTCGCGGACTGCAAAGTTGTCCGCACAGCCTTTCGCACGGGTTCGGGATTATTACACGCGGGCTTAGGGTCAATCCCTGCAGGCAAAGTGGCTGGAGTCAGGCTCTGAGGGCTCACTGTTTCAGGCGCAACGACTAGCCCGGTCTCACGCGCATGCTGGGGAGCACCAAGCGAAAGCAGACCGACAGACCGTTGAGAAGGCAGCCCTGTTGCGTTGTCACAATCAGTGCTGTGGGCAGCAAAGGATTCTGAATGGTGAGGCACGATACCGCCGAGAGACACAGGTCCAGGTGTCGCCGGGCGCGGCAGCCCGAGCGCCCTGAGCTGTCCCTCTTGATCGGTGGTCATGGCAGGCACCCCACCCGTAATTGCAGGCTGAGCAGGACTGGGTGTTCCATGACTGAACTTGCAGGAAGCCCCGAATTTGCAATTACCCTGCAACCACAAACGACGAGCTGGGCGCGAGTACGGGCCTTGGCTAGGCAACTTTGGGGTTCCGTAGGGCGCGAACTGGTAGGCGCCCTTCCCCTAACCAAAACCAGAAACCCACGCATCTTTACCTCCCCCCTTCGATTCTCCACCCTTGCCTTCCTTGCCTTTGCCTTTGGGATGGTCCGCAGGGATCCACCGGGCCAGGGCATCGTGCTTTTCTGGCGACATCACAATCTTGTCAACTCCATCCCCGAACGTGCCCCCCGAACGCAAATGCATAGCCAAGTCCCAAGACGTTTTCTTGTAGTACTCCCGGATTTGCGGGATCTTGTTCAGGTGGTCCCGCGTGAGGTTGACAAAGAAGTCGATCAACTTGTTGATCTGGTGCTCTTGTCCCCATTGCGCGAAGATCATTGCCCACCTGATGCTCTCAAACGCGTCCAACACAGTGAGCAAGCGCTGGGGCTCCGGGACAGGTCGTTGCTGTTTCACGAACTGCCCATCGCTTCCGAGGGCGAGGCGCTCGGCACGGTCGTCGCCGCCTTTTGCCCATGGATTGATCTGCCCACTCGGCGTGAAGTGTCTGGCAGCAATCACTTCCCCGAGCCGCACCGGGGTGAAAAGCTGCGAGACTTGTCTTTCATGCACCATGCGAGCCAAGACTTCTTCCGCGCCGACCAACTGGTGAGACGGGAATCGCCTGTTCTGGCCAGCCACAACCTCCTTCTCAAAGTCTTGGATCACTGTTGCCCAGTAGCCTTTGGGCAACGTCTTGGGCGGTTTCTGGTCCTCCGCTGCGAAGGCGCACTTAGCCAACGACGATGTCTGGGTAGGCTCCGCGGGGACGGATGTGAATTGCGCATTGCGGGCGAGTTCGATTTGGTCGACCATGTGCTCCAACACTGCGACCGCGACTGCCATGGCTCCGGTGTCCAACTTGACATTCTGACCGCGTATAGACACCCCGCTCTCGAGCGGCTGTAACTTCTTCGGAATTTGCTCTCGCTTCGAGAACAAGTGGTAAAGCACGCCGGAGCTGTTGACACCCGAGTCGCGTAGGTACGACACCACATTCTTGTTGAGACCAGAGTCCTGGGCCAAGCGGGCTAGTTCAGGGAGCTTGGGCACACCCGCCATTGCTCTCGTCTAGATGCGCTACGCAGCAATACAGCTGGACTCAAAGTTCCAACAAAGGCTCTACAGAGAGAACTTACAGCCAAAGACGCTCCACTCCACGCACAATCACACAGCACACACATGCACACACAATACCTCAGCGCAACGCTAAAAGCACAAATCACGCTGCAATTGCCTGCACGCTAGACAAACGGACGTACGTCCGCCGTTCTTACTTAGTGCAATTCCACCAAGGCTGGACTTTGAACGCGAAGACTGAAGCAGCCACTCAAACTAACACAAGCAGAGGAGTTGGACGTACGTCCAGGGCTCCCCTGCCCGTGCTACGCGCTACCATCTGAGCTTTCACACGCAGACTCCTCAGAAGCATCAGCACTCGAAGACTCGTCTTGTTGAACGCTTCCGAAGCAATTCTTGCAAGCCTGGTACCCAGGCAACAAATCAACGTTTCGCACACATCTAGAGATGCCATACCTCCACTTGCCGCACGCTGTTAGCCAACACGAACTATCCAATGCACTCTCAGACGAACTTGGCTTGTGCGCAAACTTAGTACGGGAGTTGTGCACCAGGACATCCTTCGACTTCGTACACTCGCTGACGAGATCGCGGACCATCTGCCGGAAGTCCTTGGTGTCGCTGGGCGTGCGTGTCCGCGAAGCAGAGCACGCTGAACCTTCATGCGACATCTGATTGCCCAGCGCGTTTGCCACCGCACACGCCGCCCGCTCGGGCACAAACGCAGCTGTTTGAACATAGCGGAAGATAGCATTAGAGCCCCGCCTTCCGATGAGCTGGATGACTGCCACATCGACTCCAGACCGTGCCAAAAACTGCGCTCCAGCAACACGAAACGAGTGCTGCGCCCACCGGTCCAGAGCGTCTGAGGACCACTCATCCAACGAAGCCTGTCCCAGCGCCGCTGCGCAGCATCTGGCAAGCGTGGATACCGCCGAGCCGTTAGCATGAGTCCTGCACAGCCGAAAAGATACGCTTCAGGACGCCAAGCCTGGCGGCTTCGCAAGGCGGTTACAATGTCAAGTAAGGCGTGCAACACACAGAGTGTTTGTCGACCTCCACGGCAAACGCAGCAATGCGTGCGAGCACATCCCTTCGCCTCTGTGTCGACTTTACTAACAGGAAGTTGCAGGGTCACTTGGTAAAGCTCACATTGGAATGTCACATCTCTACACTGCACATTGGAAATCTCAATCCCACGCAACAAAAACCACGATGCAGCCACTGGCACTCCGATACCGACCAGCTTTCAACAAAAAACCCACAGCATTTACAAGCTCGACCGTTACTGGCAAGGCTGAAATCCTCGAGATGAGCAGAGAGCTAGCCATGTCTTCCAGCGTGAATCACGCGGGGCGCTTGAAGTACGCGCGAAACGATCTTCGAGGAACTCCTTGTCAGCTTTGGCCAAGTCAACGATCATAGTCTTGGACGGGTTGCCGAGGCCAAGTCGCTGCAATGAGCCTCGGGCGTACGGTGCACTACGGGAACATCGGACCGGGAAGGGGTCCGCCGGTCTTACGGACCGCCACCAACGCATTAAGAGCGACATTGCCCAACAAAGATCGTAGCTCGGACTTTGATTTGTTCTCCAGATTCCAAGCAGATTTTACGCCGGCACTTTGCAGCACGTCCAAACAGTGGGCCACTCCTTGCGCGCCTGTAACACTTTGACTAAACTAGCGAAAGTGAGCGATCGCTCACACACGGCACATGCAACATGTCTTCACAACACAAAGTTGAACCAAATGCGCAAAGCTCAAGAACAGCGCTTGCACACAATGCAGCGGCGCTAAAGCTCTTGCGCAGTCAAGTTTTGCAGGCACCAATCATGGGCACGCACTTTTCCATTCTCCACAGCGGTACACACTCTAGAAGCTTGCCAAAAAGATAGGGAAAAAAAATCTTCTAGCGCAGGGCGAACAGGAGCCTTATCGACCATCAGATTGGTCGTCGTAGAAGGGGACCCTGGCCACCGAAGTTACGGTCGAAGCAATCGGCAGCACCAGCGCCCGAACATGTAAAAGCGGACGTCCCTGACGCTAACCACGCAGCGCCGACATGTTTTGCACCGCACTCGGCTTTTTGGGCTCTGACTGTCTGAGCCACACAACGCTGCTCGCAGGCAAAGATCTCTCACATTAGTGTGCTGACTTGTCCTAACTGTGAAAAATTCACCTGTAGTGTTTGCCCAGTTGGTGCCATGTGGTGTTTTACTGTACAGAGAGAAGCATGAGAGTTAGCATGTTTGGTTTTGCCCGAAGTCCCTAAAGCATGTTTGGGTTGACTGCGACGCATGTCTTGTCTTGTTGGCATGGCCTAAGATGAGTTTTGAGGCACTTGGAACTGCTTGAGCTCTCTCTTGTATCTGTGTTTTAAAACTGGCCTCTGTTGTGGCGTGGCCTCCGGCTGTTTCGTTGTTGGGGCAAGTCCTTCTTCCTCGATTTGGCCGGAACCCGTTTTAAAACGCGGTCCTGAGGGCTGAGGGCTGGCTTTTAGAAGGGTCAAAAGTGCCCGTAAAATGCGTGTAAAATCTTTTGGGCCACAGTGCGGCCTGGCAGGGATTGTTCGATCTCCTTCTCACCACAGCTCACGCAAATTCGCTTCCCATGCCAGCTCGACCCAGGCTTTAGCTCAACTGCAAGACGCAAGGCTCAAACAGACTTCTCGTCTGCAAAGAATATTCAACTGGTGGCCAGTCTTCCCGACAATTGGAGCATTAGGGCCTGCAACTGCAGAAACAAGTTACTCTGCAACTTCTGGGTGAGAATCTCAAGCAAGCATTCAGAAGGCCACAGCCTCGGCAGGTGCTTTCAAGGGTTTCGGGCTCAACCGCGTGCTTTTAGGTTTGGGGCTCAACTGGAGGCAAGCTTTAGGGTTTCGTGCTCACACGCATGCTTATAAGGTGTCGGGCTGAACTAGCGATCAACTGGCGGCAAGCTTTACGTTTCGGGCTGATTGCAAGCTGTAGGCGGGCTCACCGCAAGCTTTAGGTTCAGCAAATTGGCGGCAAGTTTCTGTCTTTGCCGCAAGCTTTAGGGACTTTAAGGTCAACTGGCGGCAAGCTTTCGGTTGCGGGCTCACCTTTCAGGGGCTCAACTGCTAGCTTTAAGGAGTTTCGACTCAAGCTTTAACGGGCTCCAGGGCATGTCTGAGGCTCAGGCGGGGAACTGGCTCGCTGCCTGGCGTGACACCCGTGATCCCCGTAACATATGCCTTCCCGTAATCGTCGCGACTCTTGTTTGCAAAAATCTCCGCTACATTGCCCGCAAGGTGTTCGGGGAAGACCTGGACCGAGGGTCGGGCAGGGTCGGGCTTGGGTATTGAGGTCCTGCATTAAAGTGCAGCATCTCAGTAATACATGCGAGTCTTTGCACGCGGGCCTCGAGGGAATGCCTGGTGAGACGTCACGAGAGAAACAAACAGGGGACAGCATCAGAGCAAAGCCGTTCTCGCGGCCAGCCTTTGCTGCTTGTCTACCGGGTCCCGCCAGGTGGCTGGTGCTGCAGCTGCCAAGGAGTGTCCCAAGAACTTTTCAATCTCGCTTTGCGAGGGCAGGATCCATCCATCTTTCGTCTTTGCGTTTTGCGTCGACGATCCTCTCATCCAGTAAGCATGCTTCGCAGTCTGTGGCCGTGGGTGGTTGACACTGGCGCTGCCTTCTTTCTGCTGCGCCACCATGACTAAGTCAGCACTGTCTGCTTTTCTCCTCACAGCGAACAAGTCTACTGCCTCGAACTGTGCGTGGCTCGGGAGCACCAGCTGCAAGGTTGGGTACTGCAATGGTTGTGGCAGCTGCTGCATTGCTTGCTCGACAGTCTTCGCCGCTGGGTTGGCATCCAGACACTGGATTGCTGCCCCTTCATGTCCATGCAGCCATCCGTGCTCTTCGCCGCCCATCTGCTGCCAAATGTAGCGCAAGCCGAAGGCAACGGCGATGATCTTCTCCCACGCCTTGCCATCCTTCTCCTCTGCAGCTTGCATGCCTTGCAGCCACCGTCCAAGAACACCACAGGCAGGGCAGGCACTGCTACATTGGATAAGGAAGTGCGACATGAAGCATGGGATCCATATTGGTCTGTCTTTTTGGCTGCCGTCCGTGAGCTGCCTGAAAGCCTCCATCTCTCTCATCAAAGTGCCTGCGAAAACCTCGCGCAAGAAGGCGGCAAGGTGCTGTTGCGGGTCTTCCCGGATTTGTGAGAATTTTTGTGAGAGCAGAGACCCATCATCGTGCGAGGACCAAAGGAGTGCTGGGACTCTTGAGTAGTAGGCTGCTTTCATGTGCGTCAAGCCAGAAAATGCTGACGACATGTTCTGCAGCTCTCCGAGCTCATCTGCGAATGGCAAGCCTGTGATTTCCAGCCCCCTAACGGAGTCGCCCTCCATGCACTGGGTCAAGTCTAGCCCCGTGGACTGAATGTGGGAGGTGAAGACCATGTAGGCACCTTCAGAGCCAAGGAAGACATTTTTCATGAAGCGGGCGGCATCTTGCTCTGCGTTCTTTTCCTCTTGGGTGGGGCCCCTCAGCAACAGTTGGTTAAGCTCATCGACTAGCAAAACAACGTTCTTCTGGCACTCGAAGTAGGATTGCAGAGTCGACTTCTGACACGTCTTGTTTCCGAATTCGTCTGCCACATCCTGACGAAGCGAACTGTTGGCCGGGAGCAGCGCATACGCAATAGTCCGGTACAGCCACTCGTCCGCTAGCTCGTTGTCCCGCCGTTTGACGGGGCTTTCCCCGTTGAAGGACACAAAGATGGGGAGGTACTCAGCCTCGGCCAGTCTCTCGCCAAGCTTTAGCAGGAAGGTGGTCTTCCCACCTCGCGCACATCTTGCTGCGCAGGTGGGCGGCACGCGGTTCGTGACACTCACATCGCTTCGGTTGATGTACTTCTCGATCAAGCCCATGCAAGCTTTCACGCAGGCATCGATCCCCACAAGCCTCTGTCCATCCTGTAGCTTTGCTGCGGGGACGCGCGCTTGAGACAGCGGACCGAGTGCTTCTTCCTGCGAAGGGGAGCATGAACGCCAAACACAAGGTTTCCCTACGCACTCTCCCCATGTCCTTGATGACCCTTGGCGCTGCCTTCGCCTGCAGGGTCCAGCCACTTGCAAAGCTGAACTGGCCACAAACCTTCCGGATACCTCCGAAAACCACCCAAAGTACAAGCAATAATGACACGAGCAGCTCCACCTGTCCAAGATGGCAGCCTCTTTTGAAACACCCGGAAAACGTTACCGCAGACCTCTAGCACTGTGCCTCCGAAGCTTCCCTTCAAGTCGAGCCTTACAAAAGCAGCTGCACCGCGAGCCTCACTGCGCTAACGCTGACCAAACAGGACAGCCCTCCAAAGCTTAGCCAATAGCCCTCTGCTCCGAAAGCCCTTCCCGCTCCCCGAAGTGCTGCAAGCCAACACAGTGCAGACACCTTAACGACGAGGGATCCTGAGAGGAAAGCAGCACCCCAAAAAGCAACAACGGTGGACCGCACGAAAAACCCACGACGACCAAGAGCCCCGGACATGCAGGAGTGCTACAAACCACCCACGCAGAAGCCCCCTGCACTCGTCTTGCCGGAACCCCACTGCCAAGGTCCGTGTGCCAAAAACATTAAGAACCCAAGTCCCTTGACTCCCCCTCACGGACTAACCTGAAAGTCGAGCCTCAAACAAAAACAACCGCAACCTGGAGAGCGCAAAGCAAGCACAAAACAGGCTGACCCCCGCACCTCGAGCCTCGGACTGATACCCCGTTCTGAAGCATCGGCACAACAAGAAGAGCATCCAGTTTGATTGAACCTACAGCAGCCAAAGAGCCCTCTGCTCCGAAAGCCCCCTCCCGCTCCCCGAAGTGCTGCAAGCCAACACAGTGCAGACACCTTAACGACGAGGGGCTAAGTGGAAAGCAGCACCCCAAAAAGCAACAACGGTGGACCGCACGAAAACGCACGACGACCAAGAGCCGCGGACATGCAGGAGTGCCAGGCAATATGCCCACGCAGAAGCCCCCCGGCCTGCACTCGTCTTGCCGGGACCCGCTCGGCAAGGTCCGCGTGCTAAAAGCACTAAGAACCCAGGTCCCTTGACTCCCCCTCACGGACACAGTAACCTGAAAGTCGAGCCTCAAACAAAAGCAACCGCAACCTGGAGAGCGCAAAGCGAGCGCAAAACAGGCTGACCCCCCCACCTCGAGCCTAGGACTGACACCCCGTTCTGAAGCATCGGCAAAACACGAAGGGCAACCAGATTTGCATGAACCTAAAGCAGCCAAGAGCCCTCTGATCCGAAAGCCCCTCCCGCTCCCCGAAGTGCTGCAAGCCAACACAGTGAAGCTTAACGACGAGATCTTTGCTAAGAGAAGAGCCCCAAAAAGCAAACGGTGACCATGCGGGAGTGCTGCAAACCAAAGGCAACAACTGCACACGCAGAATCGCAGAAGCCCCCCGGCCTGCCCTCGTCCTGCCTGGACCTTTGCTTGGGCCTCCTCGTACTTCTGCTGGGCAGTCTCTAGTTTTGTTTCGGCTTCGTTGAGCTTTTGCTCGGCCTCCCGGAGATCCTGCTTGATCTCATTGGCCCTTTCGCTGCTGCTGTCTTTCAATTCCAGCAGCTGCTCTTGCAGGTATGCGGCCAGGGCTTCCGCCCTTTCCAGCCTGCTCTGTGCCGTTTCCAGCCCTCTCAGGGCCACAGCTCGCTGTCGTCTTGCCGCAGCCAGATCCTGCCAGGTGCAGGGCTGCTTTCCCGTGATTTTCCTGCCGTGTTTGCCGAACATGTCTTGGCCGGAGCCTCGTTCTCCAGAGCTGTCTTCTGCAGCTGCTCGTCCTGCACCGGGCAAAGGCCACAGTCTGCCATGGGATCTTCAAACAGCAGAAGCGCAAACCAACAGCTCGGAGGCCTTGGGGGCATCTTCGACCGGGTCGGCGGTCTGCGCAGAGGCAGCCTGCTCCTCGACATCCCGCCGAGCAGCTTTCGATGCAAAATCCAAAACACACGGAATGGACAAACAAACCTGGCCTTATCTTCGTCCTCACTTTCCGAAGGCTCCGAAGCCTGCGCTGTCCAGGAAATGACACTCACTCCGCACCACAATCTGCAATTGCGAACTTCAAAGAGCCCGCTCAGACTCAGCCCGCAATGGCCCACAACAAGCAAGACAAGCAAGCAACAACACCCTCGGAGGCACAGCCTGCTTGGCATCTTCAACCGGGTCAGCAGTCTGTGCTGAGGCAGCCTGCATAAGCAACCCCTCAAGCTCATCGAAATGCGTCTGAAGCTCCCTGGCCCACCACACCGAAAGGACAAAAACCACCAAAGCAAGAGACATCGCAAAGCGCCTCGTCCACTGCCTTTTTTCGCGAAACCTGCAGCAAGGGGCACATTCTCAACAATGCTAATTTCAGCGAGCCTTCACCCGCCTGATCGAAGCTTGCTAGAACTGTGAAGCCCTCACCAGCAAGAACGCCTCGGTCGTCGCCTCTTCCTGATCCTTTTCTGAGGCCTCCGAGCATGGACTGATCCCGAGAAGACCTACATGCGCTGCTGGCAGGACCGTTTCATGCAAGCATGAGCTCCTCGAAATTCGTCTGATGCTCCCGCCGCCGAAAGGACAAGCAAACCTTGCCTGATCTTCGTCTTCACGAGGTTGCAGAGGCCCCTGGTCAGAAAATGACACACTCGGGCAGGAGCGAAGGAAACGCCATCAGAACAGCACAAGGAACGCCACGCCGAAACGACAAACCCTTTTCGCCTTGACGTCTTCATGGTCTTCGGCCTCACCATCGCCAGCCTCAGCTCTTCAGGACATACGCTTAACACTGAATTTCCTGTCGGTCTCGGCTTCCCGCCTTGGCCCTGCGTGCGACCAGCAAGCTCTGTGCCCATATTCCCGGAGGAACCGACCTCGCGCTGGCTTGCGGATCTTCGGCGTTCCATGCCATACATCACATCCCACCTTGGAAACTGCACGGCCCCCGCTCCTAGCAAAGCCCGCGCCGTCTGCGTTGCTCGCCTGGGGCTGCTCGGGAAACCCTCTAACACTGTTCAAAGCACTGGTCTTAGGCTCTGGCAGAGACACCCAGAGCAGCGCCAGTAGCACCACAGCGCGCCCGACCTTGCGCGATGTTGCTGCAGGCCGGCTCATGGCGGCAATCGTCCTAGCTGTCCTCTGGCTCGAGCAAAAGCACTGCAATCTGCATGAACGAATGGTCGAGCTCCCCCTATTTCAGTCACGGGCCAAGTGTTTAATTAACCAACTGCAATTCAACATGCGAAGCAGTTGCAAGTGTGCACAGGCAACTGCTGCAAGATGCCTCGGTCGGGGTTCTCGACCGGGATCGGGCCTTGCGGCGGCACACTCCCCAAAGCCCATGAAATCTGAAGCCTTGCCACTTGCAAAAGCCCGTGAAATGTGAAACCCTGGCCCCAGTCTCAGGGTGGGAGCAAGGTGGGGGTGGGAGGGCCTGGTGGGCAGTGAAGGGCCTGTAATCTTTCGAGCGCCCTGGCCGGCGCCCCGTCACACGTGTGGCCCACCTGCGTGACCCGACGTCTGTGCGGCCCCGCGTGCCCCCGTGACCCTGTGACCGGTCACCCCTGACCGCGTGACCCCGTGACCCCGTGCCCCCGTGACCCCCCGTAACCCCGTAACCCCCCGTGCCCCCCGTAACCCGTAACCGCGTGATCCCGTGACCCCATGAGCCTCCCGCACCCCCGTGACGCCGTGACCCTGTGACCCCGTGACCCCCCCCCCGGACCCCCGTGACCCCGTGACCCCGTGACCCCCGTGACCCCGTGTGAGCCCCCGACCCCCCGTGACCCCGTGACCCTGTGACCCTGTCAGCCCCCCGGACCCCCGTGACCCCGTGACCCCGTGACCCCGTGTGAGCCCCCCGACCCCCGTGCCCCCGTGACCCTGTGACCCTGTGAGCCCCCCGGACCCCCGTGACCCCGTGACCCCGTGACCCCGTGCGAGCCCCCGACCCCCCCGTGACCCCGTGACCCTGTGACCCGGTCAGCCCCCCGGACCCCCGTGGACCCCGTGGACCCCGTGTGAGCCCCCCGACCCCCCGTGACCCCGTGACCCTGTACCCTGTCAGCCCCCCGGACCCCCGTGACCCGTGACCCCTGACCCCGTGTGAGCCCCCCGACCCCCCGGACCCGTGACCCTGTGACCCTGTCAGCCCCCGACCCCCCGAACCCCGTGACCCCCGACCCCCGGTGACCCCGTGAACCCCGTGTGAGCCCCCCGACCCCCCGTGACCCCGTGACCCCGTGAGCCCCCGGACCGCCTGTGACGCCGTGACCCCGTGACCCCGTGACCCTGTGAGCCCCCCAAACCCCCGTGACCCCGTGACCCCGTGTGAGCCCCCCGACCCCCCGTGACCCCGTGACCCGTGACCCCCCCCCCCATGGTCCCCCATCACAATCTCGACTCAAAAGGGTCACGGGGTCACGGGGTCACGCCTCCCATTCCCGACTCAAAAGGGTCACGGGGTCACGGGGTCACGCCTCCCATTCCCGACTCAAAAGGGTCACGGGGTCACGGGGTCACCCCTCCCATTCCCGACTCAAAAGGGTCAGGGGGTCACGGGGTCACGCTTCCCATTCCCGACTCAAAAGGGTCACGGGGTCACGGGGTCACGCCTCCCATTCCCGACTCACGGGGTCACGCCTCCCATTCCCGACTCAAAAGGGTCACGGGTCACGGGTCACGCTTTCCATTCCCGACTCAAAAGGGTCACGGGGTCACGGGGTCACGCCTCCCATTCCCGACTCAAAAGGGTCACGGGGTCACGGGGTCACGCCTCCCATTCCCGACTCAAAAGGGGTCACGGGGTCACGGGGTCACGCCTCCCATTCCCGACTCAAAAGGGTCACAGGGTCACGGGGTCACGCCTCCCATTCCCGACTCAAAAGGGGTCACGGGGTCACGGGGTCACGCCTCCCATTCCCGACTCAAAAAGGTCACGGGGTCACGGGGTCACGCCTCCCATTCCCGACTCAAAAGGGTCACAGGGTCACGGGGTCACGCCTCCCATTCCCGACTCAAAAGGGGTCACGGGGTCACGGGGTCACGCCTCCCATTCCCGACTCAAAAAGGTCACGGGGTCACGCCTTCAGTTTTCCAAGAGCCTTCAAAAGGGGGTCACGGGGTTACGTTACTTCACTCAACCCACGCTCACTCGGAGCACCCGCCTTGTGGCTCGAAGATCGCGCCACTTGAAAAAGTCTCCTCAAGACGCGGATTTAAGGCACTGGGCAGGCACGGCGCAGCACTCCCGAAGCATGTGTTCCCTAAATTAGGCCCTAAATCCATACACTGTCCTCTTGAGGCACACAACCCCAACCACAACACCAAAGCACTTCACCCCTAAACCCTAAATACGCCTTTGGTGGAATCGAAGATGGCGGCGAGGACGAAGCTTTCGATGAGCGCCTGGCCGCAAGAGGGGGGAGAGGAGGGGGCCTAAGCCTGCGAACAAAACCCGACCCCGAAACCTTGCAGCACAGCACTTCCAGACCTTGCTGCCTCGGAGCCCCCTTGCCTGCAACCCTAAACCCTACCGACCCTGAAGCCTCTGTGGAACCCGGCTCGCGGCAACGAAGACGCTGACGAGGAGCACCTGATCACACGAGGGCCTGGGGATTCCAGGAAGGGCGGGGGGGAAGCGCACAACACTCTAGGTTACAAGGGGAAGGGACGGGTGGGGGACAGCACTCCTACCTGCACGCAGTCCGAACCACCTAGCAGCCTCGGAGCCCCTTGCCTGTCAACCTAAACCCTGAAACCTTGCAACACTGCACTTCCAGACCTCGCTGCCTCAGAACCCCCAACCACCTTCCCAAACAACCCTGAAACCTCTGTGCACCCGGCGTTGGGACACTACCTCTCTGCGTCAGGACTTGTGTGCTTGCTGCCTTCCTAACATGTGGTAGCTGCTTGTCTGCTGTGAGTGTCCGACTTGAAACATGCATCGTCGGCCATGCTAGCCGTGTGAAAATCAAAAGCCTACTGCTACATTGACACTTTGAGGAAGCGAGCGCGGCCCAAGCACTCTAGCAAAAAACGCAAAAACAGCAAAAAACATGCCCAAAAAATATGCGAAAATCAAGCAAAGTCATGCCAAAATCATGCGAAATCCAGCAAGAACGTGCAAAACAACAATGCCAACGTTTAAGGTTTAGGGTAAATCCTGCGGAGTTTAAGGCAGCCTGCTCGCCCTAGAGCAGTGATTTTTAGGCCTGCTCGCCCTGGAGCAGTGACGAGTTTCTAGGCCGCTGCCATGCGTCACTGAAAGCCCTCGTGATTTTTTCACACTGCTCGTGTTCGGTCATGTTTGCGATTCTGGCCAAACGGCACAGGACCCGTCGCTTGCCTCCTTCGCGCAGGGGCTTCGTGTATTCAAGCACCAGGTCCGTGACCTTGTGGCCCAGGCGGAGCCTCAAACTTTGGAGGGCTGCTTCCCTCTGTTGCCGGCTGCGCGTCGCTTGGCGGTCGCGCCGGCGATCGCAAAAGTCTTGCAGGCAGAGCAAAGTGCCCCGGCTGCACAGAAAGAGATCGGGGATTATCCCGAACACCGCGGTGCCCGAGTCCGGGAACAGCCAGTCGATTAGTGGGTCTATGGTCAAACTCTCCTCGGTCGCAGTGAGTCTGCTGGGCTGCGGTCTGGGCGGGGGACGTGGCGGCAACGCCATGAAGGCCACGATCATCAGCCTCGCCGCCCTCTCGGTTATCCCAAGCTGTTGTGAGGCCTCCGAGGCCCGTCCATGGAAGTTCTTGCGCTCGAGCGGGGCGTCGTCGTGCCAGGTCGAGATCACCTCTTCCATGAAATTCTTGGGCTGGGGCCGGCGGTTCACGAGATACCGGTCCATGCTTTTGAACCAAGCGCCCGGAAAAAACTCGACCGGCGAAGGGGGGCCCGCTCGGGCGACGACCTTTTTTCCGGCCGGGGTTTTCAAAAGTCATGAGCTGGGCTCAACAACGAGAAGCGATCAGAATTGCAGCCGAGGCCGGGGTCAGGGCGAGGACCTCGGCGGCAGGCTCAGAAACCCTTCCTTTGACACACCACCACCTCCGCTACGAGATGCTCAGCCGCCCGAACGGCGAGCTCACGAGGGCCGACCAGTACTACTACCAACTGATCGGCCGGCCGCCCCCCAGCCGGCAGTACGACCGCAACCAACCCCTCATCCGCGAGGGCCCCAACGACTACATCATGCTCCGGGGCGGCGCCAAAAAGCTGCTCCGCAGCCTCCAGCCCAACGGGAACTACCACTTGACCAAGCTCGGGAAGAGCTTCTTCAAGGACAAGTGGGTGGACTGGGTGGTGCACGTGCCCGTCATCATCCGCGGCATCCGACGAAACGGCCGGAACCGCGGCATGCCCTACGAGCGCACGAAGCGCCTGCCCGTCACGGACCTCAACGTCACACTGCCCCGGCAGAGCGAGGGGCCCAAGCGGCCCGGAACCTCAAGGCGTCCGCGCTCGCGCAGCTCGGGAACCCCGAGCCGAACGACATTATTTGGGAGCTGTCCGATGAGACCTACTACCTGGACGCAACGAAGGAGTGGACCTTCAGCCAGCAGGCCATGCAGGTCGTAGACGACCGGGTGGTGGTGGAGACCGTCCTGGATCAGCCCCTGGGGGCTCTGCGGGACGTCTCCTACCAGCTGTACTGCGGCGACGAAATCCTAGAGTCCGCCTTCGAACAGCGGCCGGACAAGCTTTGCGTCCCTCGGCAGCTCGCGGAGCTGATGCGGCTGCCGCTGCAGGAGGTGCTTTCGGACTTCGACGCAATCTGCACCAAAAAAACGTGGCGGGAGCAGGGCGTCACCCCCCGAGAGATCCGGGAATTCTGCCTCTGGCGCCAGGCCCCGATGTTCTACGTGGACTGCCAGGGCCGCCTGCTGGACAAGTACGAGCCTACCGTCAAGGAGCAGCGGGCCGTGGCCTTCACGAGCTGGAACGGCCACGCCTTCTTCTACAAATCCGCCCGCACCGTCGCGAAGTGCGAGCCGATCGGGGAGCGGGCCAGGTACCGGGGCGAGAGGAAGCCCGGCGAAACGCCCGAGTTCAAGGATTGGCGGGAGTGGGAGGGCGAGGTCGCCAGCGGTCATTTCTACACTGAGGACCTGGAGCAGGTCCGGAGAGAGCTCCTGGCCGAGGGGCACTGCCCGAAGGTGGTCATGCGAAGCATGAGCGAGTGGCGGTGCCTGCGGCTGAGGGTGCGGGGCGGCGAGGACTGCGTCATCTCCGCCTTCCACGAAGACCTGGATGTGCTGCAGGCCTGGATGGGGCGGCTGGGGCTCCCCTATTGCGGGCAGCGTCTGGCGGGCGCCGCGAGTGAGGTCTTCCTTCACCTTCTCAAGGCCCGCCGCGATCCGCCCGGATCTCGGCAAGCCCTGCTCGCGGAGCAGGACCACCAGTGCAAGCTCTGCGCGGCCCCCATCACTGCAACCACGTGCGAGTTGGACCACATCGTCCCCGTGCACCAGTCCTTCGCCGCACAGGCCCAGAACCTCCAGGCACTGTGCCTCGAGTGCCACCGGAACAAGACGGCCCTGGAGTCCTCGCACGCCACGACACTGGAGTCGCGCTTCAGCCGGCGGGCTTACGAGCAGTACGTGGAATCGCCTCGACTCCCGCCGCTCGTCTTCAAGCTCAACAGCCACAAGCCGGACCACATCTGCCACGGTATAGACGTGGTGCGGTGCCGCAAGAACGGTCTGGCCCACGCCAAGTTCCCGGCGCCCATCTTCTGCCCCAAGGACAACGTTGAGCAAGCCCGCGAAGGGCACCTGGCGGACCTGACCTACGTGAGGCTCCGGGAGGACGGGCGTTGGGCGGCGTTCAAGCAGCTCCCCTACGTCGGCCAGGGCTGGTACGCCAAGCCTGCGGTGGCCTACATGCTGGAAAAGGGCCTTGCGACATGGAGCGACTTCGTGCACAGCCTGGACGCCACGGCGCACGTGGACCAGGAGTCCGTGGCTCAGGCCCTGCAGAAAATGGAGGCGGCTTGGCCAGAGGGAGAGGAGCACTACGCGAAGCTGTCGGTGAATGCCCTCATCGGGCTCTGGGCACGCAACATGAACCTCATCTACACCATGCGCACCAGCAACCACCAGTTCGACGGCTCCGGGTGCCAGCACCGGGAGCTGTTCCTGGACGCCGCGGGTGGGATGCACTGGGATCACATCTACGTGACGCAGTTGTTGTCCAACCGGAGCTGCCGGCCCGTGCACGACTTCGTGATGGCCTCGGAGTACGTCGCCGTCTCCAGAATCCGGGATGCACTCGCAACCGTGCCGTCGAGGTACCTGAAGGCCGTCAAAACGGACTGCGTCGTTTTTCAGGACCTGCCCAAAAAGTTCCAGGGCCTCGTGGACAGCCTGGTCCGCGAAAGGCATCCCGACGGCACGCCCGTGTACCGATGCGAGGAGGTCAAGGGCCTCGAAGGCCAGTATCGGATCCCCCGAATCGAGGCGGAGTGGATGTGCAACATTGACACCTGGAAGGTCGCGGAGGACCCTGTGCTCCACTGCCTCGAGGGCGGGAGCCTGCTGCTGACCGGCTACCCGGGCACCGGGAAGACCCACCTGGCGCGCCAGATCGTGACCGCCCTCCGGGAAGAAGGGTACAAGGTGAAGATCATCACGAAGACCCACTCCTCCGTGCAGAACTTTGGAATGCAGGCGGAGACGGCCGACCACTGGGTGCGGAGCACCGTCCGGAACGGCTACTGCAACATCGACTGGCTGGTGGTGGAGGAGATTACGCAGCTCGACACGGGGCTGTGGAACGACGTCACCTGCGTCTCCATGAACCGCAAGGTCAAGTTCCTGCTGCTCGGCGACTTCCGCCAGTTCCCCGCCGTCATGGACAACTTCGCGGGCACCCCGGTGCAGCGGGAGCTCAAGCACTGCCAGCTGCTCCACGACCTCACCGACGGCTGGCACCACGAGCTCACCGAGAACAGGAGGAGCGACCCGGGCATCTTCGACTTCCTCCGGTGGCTCCGCGTCGACGAGCCCCGGGAGCAGTCCCTCCCGGAAGCGGTCCGGGCGGCCCAGGAAAGGTTTCCGCGGCAAGGCGAGCCCGACGTCAGCCTGGTCATCTCCCACGCCCACCGCATCAGGATCAACGCGCGGGACAACCGTCGTCTGGCCCCGCCGGA
This sequence comes from Symbiodinium natans, assembly GCA_905221605.1. NCBI lineage: Eukaryota > Dinophyceae > Suessiales > Symbiodiniaceae > Symbiodinium > Symbiodinium natans. Next base: position 28,391 of record CAJNDS010000343.1, read on the forward strand.
AGCTGTGACGATCGAGTACACCGGCACCGGCCCGACGACCACCAACATGCCGCAGACCATGCGGGTCTGGCCCGGCCTGAAGCTCATCGGCGTCGGCGGCCGCGTGACCAAAGGCATCTACGTGCATGTGGCCGAAGTGGGCCCCGAGAAGATCGTCTTGGACGGCGGCGACTCCTTCACCCACGCCGCCCTCCTGAAACACACCCGGCTGTGCCACGCCATCACCTACGCCTCGTGTCAAGGCCTGACGCTCGAAGGGCGGGTCTTCCTATGCGACACCGAGAGTCCACACTTCACCCTCAAGCACCTATATGTGGGGAGCAGCAGGGCCACCAGCAGCGAGCTCCTGAGCGTGCTCTAGAACGGACACTGAAAGGCCGGGGCTTCGGCCTCTCTGAGCTGCAGGTCCGTCACTTCCATCAGAAGCCCGCACTGGCCCGACATGAGCCACACCTGGCGCAAATCTGCGCGCACCTTGCATTCCCGACCGGCCAGGTCGCCAGGATCCTCCAGCGGCTGCTGGTCGGCGTCCCAGAAGCGGACTCGGGACAAATCGACCTTGAGCTTGATGAAGCTGTTCCCGCGGGAGGAGGTCTTGAGGTAGGACACGAAGCGACCCTCCACGTCCGACGCGGTGAGGTAGCGGCCGAAGATTTTAGAGTCGTGGAGGCATCGCTGGGTCAGCTGGCCCTTGATGTCCTTCTCGATCGCCTCCAGGTCTGCCTTGGCGGCCTCGTTCTGCTCGAGACACAGGGGGAGTCGCCGGGCTTCCGTCTCGCTGCCGTAGGGGCTGGGGTGCCACAAGATGCGCAGCCACTCGCGGGACCGCCAGGCCTCCGCGCACACCGGGAAGAACTTGCCGCCACGCTGGTTGGTCGTAAGCTCACCGAGCTTGAGTACCGTTTTGGGCTCCATCGCTCCTTCTTTTTTTCACGACAAGAAAAAAAATGCCGGCCACCGTCTCCACCGCGGAGTGCGGGGTGGCCCTGCTGGCGTGCTTGCTGGTCCTGTGGGCCTTTTCTTTTCCTTCAACAAATGAGACTCCTGGAACTCTTCAGCGGCACGGGGTCGGTCGGACGTGCCTTCGGCTGGGAGGTAACGAGTCTTGACAACAACCCAAAAGCCAGCCCAACCATCTGCTCCGACATCCTGCAATGGGACTACAAGGCCTTCGAGCCCGGGCACTTCGACGCAGTGTGGGCCTCGCCCTGCTGCACCGAGTTCAGCATCGCACTCAAGAAGCGCCCCCGCAACCTGCCGCTCGGAGATGCCCTGGTGCTCAAGACCCTGGAGGTCATAACTACCTCAAGCCTCGGTGGTGGGCCATCGAAAACCCGAGCACCGGGCGCCTCAAAACCTGCCCCTACATGCAGGGCCTCCACTGGGACAAGGTAACGTACTGCAAGTACGGCTTCCGCTACAAGAAGCCCACGGCCATCTGGCACAACCTGCCCTGGACCCCCTCCCAGGGGCCCTGCCGCAAGGGCGACCGCTGCGAGGCCTTCCAAGGAACGCGTCACCCAGAGGCAGCGCAGCGAGGGCCCACCAAGGGGCGGCAGGGGAGCAACTCGCGGGACCAGCTCTACTCCATCCCGCCTGCGCTGTGCGACGAGATCGCCGCGAGCGCAACACTTGGGTTAAATGGGCAAGGTGCGTCTCTTCAAGACGCCTGAGTACTCCGTCAAGCAGCCGCCTGACCCCGTGGTTTGCAAGCCCCCCGCCAATGGTATTTTGTGTGCTCCATCTGCAAGCGGAAAGACGGTACTCCTTGTGAGCATGATTTTGGAGCAATACCGGGGCTGCTTCGAGCGCATCTATATCTTCTCGCCCTCGGTGGAGGTCGACCCTGCCTGGCAGCCTGTCAAGGACTACATCCGAGACGAGCTGGGCGTGAATACGGACCGGGAGCAGTGCTGGTGGGAGGATTGGGACGAGGGGGCGCTTCGCAAGATAATCTCGGACCAGAAGCGCATCACCCAGAAGAGCAAGGAGCTGGGCCTGAAAAAGCTCTACTCGGTTTTGGTGGTCCTCGATGATCACGCCGACAATCCGGCGGCGCACCGCAAGACGGGCGACGGCGTCCTGGACACCCTCTTCATCAGAGGGCGTCACTTCTGCATCAACACGTGGGTGTCTACCCAAAAGCTGCGACTGATGAGCTCGGCTGTGCGAGTGAACGTTATGTTTTATTGCGTCTTCCGGCTGCGAAACCAACTGGAGCTGGATGCCTTGGTGGAGGAGCTGAGCGCCATGCTCCCGAAAGAAACCCTGTACGCCATGTACGAGGAGGCCACCAGGGAGCCCTACAGCTTTTGGTTCGTTAACCTCCGCGCCCCCAAGGAAGACATGTTTTGGGTGCGCTTCGACCGGAAGTTCTTGCTAAATGGGGACGCTCCTGAGCCAGATGGCGGCCAAGTTGTTGGGGGGAGGCCCGATGTGCGAAAGTGAGTGCAGCAACATAAGGTGCTGCACCAGCACGCAAGGCATCTACGATCCCAGCCACTGGCCGCCGCCAGAGAGGCCCCGACAAACCTCCGACGGGTCCAACGCCAGCGAGTTCTCGGCGCGGCCCACTCGGTTTTTCAGGCGCCGTTCTAAAAAGGGCATGACGAGTATCTACGTGGACTCGCGCCTCCGCGCGGAGGGCACGGACAGCAGCTTCTCCTTCGACATCGGTGAGAGTGTGCACATTCAATCCGGCGCCAAACTTGCGGTGTACAAGGTCCGCGTTGCTGACGCCTTCCTGAGCACGGACCGCGGGACGTTCTTGTACTGGGAGGACACGGTGGCCGGCACCCTGCACTACGCGGAGCTCCCGGTGGGCGCGTACACGGGGCCGCGATTGGCTGCGTGGATCAGCAGCAACTTCGCTTCCGCCAGCTACACCGCGGAAACGAACGAATTGGACGTCACCTGGGATGGCGTGCGCCTCATCCTCAACGATGCCGAGCTCCGGCAGCGCTTCCCAGGCACGGCCCCCTACCCGCCGGGCGCCTCGCCCAGCAAGCCCCTGTCCATCAACCACCTCCTCGGCCCCAGCTACCTCACAGGCTCTGTGCAGCGCTTCGTCTTTGTGACGATGAATCCGTTCTCAGAACTGTACCTCAGGTGCCCAACACTGGCCAACGGGGAGACGACCGTGGGCCCGTTGGGGCACGACATCCTCTGCAAAATAGTCGTTTCGAAAGGCGTGGGCCACGTCATGGAGACCGAGACGTCAGAGGGGCACTGGGTTCAGCTGCACGGGCCCATAACCCTGCGTCACCTGCGCTTCAAGCTCACCGACTACCAGGGCAACATCGTGAACACTCGAGGCACCAGCATTTCCTTTGTGGTTTTCCTCGACACCGAACGGTAAAAAAAATAATTGGGAAAGAAAATGGCTGAGGATGAACCCGCTTCTGCGCAGCCGGTGGTGGCCACCGAGCCCGCCGTGGCCGAGCCTCCCGCGCAGCCGGTGGTGGCCGAGCCTCCCGAGCCTGCCGAGCCTGCCGCGGTGGCCGAGCCGCCGACCGAGGTTCCTCAGGAAGCGCCCCAACCCAAACGGTGAGGGCGACCGCCAGGTTCGAAGAACAAGCCAAAGCCGCCCCCGACTGTGGCCGTGGCGGAGCTTCCGAAGCATGCGCCTCCTTCGGATGAGCCGCCGACACCGGAGCCGCAGCAAGAGCCCCACCAGGAGCGAGCACAAGAGCCCCCGCCTGAGCCCCAGCAACCCGTGCGTATGACGCCCTCGGAGGCTCGCCGCGCCCGGCAGCTCTCGCGAGCCGACCGCTTCCATGAGCTCCTGCTCGCAAACACAATGGACTTGTACAAAGAGATGATGCCCTTCCCCGAGCGGCGCAATGAGGCCGCGATGCTGCGGGCCTTTCACAAGCAGTATCCCAGCTACAACTTGACGCCGCTGCTCTACAAGCGGCAGCAGCAGTTGATCGATGCTCGGGCCTTCAACGAATCGCCAGGAGGGCGAAGCCTATGCGGATGAAGTGGGGCGTGCAGTCGACGCCGTTAACAGGAGAATCCCCCAGTTGAGATGGGCCCCTGCCGAGCGGGCGGGCGTGCGTCGCGTGGCCCGCGACGTGGCTGCCGGGCGCAACACTAGCGACTCTGCGGTTTATGGCGGCCTCATGTAAAGACATGGAGGAGCGGCGTGCGCACGGCTTCCGCGTACGGCCGTCATACTCACAGGTCCTGGGCTACATCGCTGAGGGCGAGCCCTTGCCCATCGACCTCCCAAACCGCAACGCCAGCATCCTGACTTCCAGCCACTTCTGGCTGGACGACTATCCCCAGAGCTCCGAGCCCGAGCCAGCCCCGCTGCCCCACACGACCGTGGACCCTGCAGCAGCCTACGAGGACGCCAACGAGGGCTACGATGGAGTGCCCTTCCCCCGCCGAGACTTCCTGCGCCCACGGCCCTTCGACCTGGACAGCGAGTCTGATTTTGGGGCGGTGGACCCGGGCCAAGCTCTGAGAAACGACGGGCTGGAGCCCCCAGCACCGCCAAGCTTCCTCAGCCGGATGCAGCAGGCTGAAGCCGCTGCGGGAGCTGCAGCTGGACTGGCGGGCTCTGCCTCTGCCATTGCGGGGCACGGACAAGACCTATACAATGCAGCGCGCAGGGGAAGGAACTGGATTGACCGGAACCTGCGCATCCCGCGCACGCCCGAGGGCCTCGCGCCCCCGCCCGACGAAGTAGCTCCACCCCAAATCATCGGCCGGCCAAGCGAAGCGGAGCCGCTTCTGGAGCGGGCGGGACAGCGAGCCCAGGAGGTGGAGAGGGCGGCAGCCCGAGACATCGAGCAGTTCATGAGCGAGCAGGTGGCCGAGGCCGAGGCGACCGAGGGCTTCGCTTCCACCGCAGAAGTGGCTGCGGGGGCCGCAGAAGCGGCAGCTGCAGCGGAGGGGCCAGGAGCGTTGGCGCTGTTTGGAGAGGCTGCATTGGGCACAGCTGCGGGCATGGGAGCAGCCGCAGGAGGCCTTGCCGTGGCGGGTGGGGCAGCGGCGCTCGTGGGCACTGCGTGGGCGCTCCACGGAGGGATGGTGGCAGCAGAGCACCTCCTAGGTTGGGGTGGAGGTGGAGGAACCGACACGGATGCTTCTCGCCCCAGCTCCGCGCCCGACATCCAAACCCTCAACGGCATGCAGGAGTTCGGTGCTGAGCAGCACTTCCAGCTTCGAGAGCAACGCCCGCGGACACAGTTTTACCGCATGGACACTGAAAGCGAATCCGAGCCGCGGGCCCAGCCGCCCGCGCGAGTGCAGGCTCGCCCCGCGAGGCCCACGCGCTTCCCGACGGGCCTCAACCCCGCGCCGCTGGCGCAGTCCTCGGGCAGCGACTCTAGCCGCGGGCCACGGATGCAGCGCCAATCGCGCGCCGCGCCGCCCCCTTCCTTCGAGGCCCTTCGCAGCGCGAGCGAGCCGGAGGCCGCATGAATCTTTCGCTACAAGTAAACAGTATGGAGCAGGTGACTGCCGCAGTCAACGACGAGTTGGTTCAATCTTTGTCGTTTAAGCTGGAGACCTCCAACGTCAATTACGTGCAGTCAAGAGCCGATGTGGTCTATTACCCTTCAAGTTTGAGCGTTTTCACGCCGACCACGAGCCGCGTGTGCAGAATTCCCCTGACCAGTGGTCAATCGTTCGTGGACGGTGAGAGTGTCAAGCTCGGCTTCACGGTGCGCAACAACTCGGCACGGCCACGCTGCAGCTCGCCAGTCCCGACCCAAGCTGCCTTATTGACCGCATAGAAGTCTTCGCCAATGGCACTCGCATCGAGGACATCTCCTATTACAACCGCTGCTCGTACCTCTACAGCCTCCTGAAGCCGGAGGAGTGGTGGCTGAACCGACACATCCAGGGCTTCCTGGCGGACGGCGGTGGCCACGCCGAGGAGATCCCGGCCTCGGGCTCCCGCACCGTGCTCATGAGCCCGCACCTCATCGGGATCTTCAACTGCGGCAAAATGTTGCCCCCCGAGCTCGGCCTTGTTCTTCAAATCACCTTCTGCGACCCCATTGACGGGGCCCGCAACGTCAGCGGGAGCCAGGAGTACACCATCGAGAACGTGAAGCTCTATGCCTCCCAGGTGACCCTCGACTCCGCCCTTCGCGAGAGCTTCCAGAGGATCATGACCAGCGGCTGCAGCCTGGTTTTCAGCTTCCCGACGATGCACACGCAGCTCTCCAGCATCCCCGCAGGGTCCACCAGCTACAACATCGTCGTTAGTCGTGCATTTACGAAATTACTCGGCGCCTTTGTGACGTTCAACAAGACCACGGAGGACCACGTGGACAATTTCGAGTACCCTGGAGCGAATGCGAATCGGAACCTCAAGGGCCAGCTGCAGCTGGGCGCGCTGCAGTACCCTCGCACGGCGAACGAGAGCATCGCCGAATGGCACCACTTTTTGGAGATCCTCGCGGGCACCTATGACTCCAAGCTTCGCAACATGCGCATCCGGGACAACCTCTACGGGAACACGCAGTTCATCGCGGCCTTCCCGGTGGAACGAGTGCCCAAGCACCCGCTCTCGGGCATCTCGACCCGCTCCGGCGACCTCTGTCGCTTCAGCTTCAGCAACATGGAGGCGGAGCGCGTGGACCAGTGCTTCGTGCACATGCTCTCCTACCAGCTCGTGACGCTCTCGGGCTCCGGGGTCAGTTCCCTCGACTAGTAAAACATGAGTCTTTTTTGAGTCGACCATCACCGGCAACATCCTCAACGATGGCCAGACCCCCATCACCACCATCGAGATGCAAGGGATCTCTGCGGGGCAGCTCGCAACGGTCCTCACGGCCTACACACCCCTCACAGACACCGCTGCCAACACCGCATCCATCGGGACCAACTCGTCCGCCGTCGCGGCACTGCAGGCCCAGGTGGCAGCCATCCCGGCACCGCCCGATTTGACCCCTTACGCTTTGGCAGCTGACTTGGCAGCCGCCGAGGGCCTCATCGCCGGCAACGCTTCTTCCATAACCACTCTCAGCACCAGCCTCATCACGGGTCTGGCGGGGAAAGCGAACCAAAGCGCCCTCGACGCGCTGCAGCTGGACGTGAACTCCAAGAGCACGCCCGCCTCCGTGGACCTCAAGCTAGCCAACCATCCCACTAACGCTTCCATGAACAGTGCCATCACTAGTGCCGACAACGCAGTACTCGCGCAGGTCGCAGCCACCTATGGGCTGAAGAGCACGCAGGACCAGCTGGCCCTCGACGTGGCGGCCCGGCAAACAGCCGCTGATGTCGACCAGAAAATAGCTACGGCTCTTTTGGACCGGCCCACAACCACTGACCTCAACAGCACAGTGGCCCTGCGCACCACGCCCGCGGACGTTTCGCAGCTCATCGCTACGACAATTCTTCCTTTCGTGCAGCAGACGACGCTGGCATCCGAGACGGGAGGCTCGATGCCGCCGAGGCGGCCCTGGCGGCGCTGCAAGCCGCGGGCTTCCAGTCGGCTGCCGACGTGGCTGCAACTCTTGCCACCGCACTAGCGGGCTACACGGACACTGCGGGGCTCGGCAGCTTGCTGGCCGTGCGAGATGCACGCCTGGACGGGCACGACACGGAGATCCTGGCCCTGCAAGGTGCCGGACCTTATGCGACGGCGGCGGACCTGTCGGCTTCCGAAACAAGTCTGCAGAGCGCCATCGATGCGCTCAACGCAGCACTGGCCGCTCTGACCACAGGAGGCGGCACGAACCTGGCCAACGCCCAGGCGTGGCCCGGGCAGACGACCTGGGATCTGCTGGTCGGAACGAACACAATTAGGAACTGGCACTTCAACGCTCCCCTGAGCGTCTCCCTCGAGAACGACAACTTCACGCTGAGCCTGGCCTGCGATGCGTACACGCAGGCGGAGGTCAATGCTCTTCTGGCGCCCCTGGCCAGCGAGTCCTGGGTGCTGGCCACCCTGGGCAGCTACTACACAAGCAGCGAAACCAATGGAGCCATCACTGCAGCTCTGGTTCCGTACAGCACCACCACGCAGATGGATGCCGCGATTGCCGCGGCTGTGGGCGGCATCGACTTGAGTGCATACGTGCCGTGGACCGGGCTTCAGGCGCCCATCCTGAACGAGATCGCTATAGCGCTCGCATCCTACTACGACTCCGTGCAAGTGGACGCCCTCATTACGGGCGCAGCTGTTTCCAATGCGCCCGCCTGGAGCGGGAACACCACCTGGGAGCTGCTGACGGGGCAGGCCCTGCGGAACCTGCACTTCGCCGGGCCCCTGGTGGCCAGCCTCCAGAACTCGGGCAACACGCTGCAGATCGAGTGCCAGGCCTACGACCAGAGCCAGACGTACACGCAGGCCGAGGTGAACGCGCAGATCGAGCGCCGTGGACGCGCTCAACGTCTCCCAGTACACCACGCAGGCCGACATCGACGGCTCCATCGCCTCAGAGCTCACCAACTACTGGGACCAGGGGGAGACCTCGGCGGAGATCGCGAGCCAGATCAGCTCGTCCGGGCTCCTCACCGAGGCCCAGGGGGACGCGAGATACAACATCGTCAATGGCAACGCAGGGGGCGGAGGCATCGTTCCTATGGTTCTGGAGAACTTCCAGCCGCGCATGGTCCGAGCGCTGCTGCCCCAGGCTCCGTTGGGGGCCAATCTGATTTTGGGCAACTCTGCGACGGTTCAATTGACTTGTGATGCGTATTCCAAGAGTGAGAGCGATGGGAGGTACTTCTCCAACAGCGACTTCACGCCCCTAGACTCCAGGTACAACATCGTCAACGGCAACGCCGGCGGGGGAGGCATCATTCCTATGGTTCTGGAGAATTTCCAGCCCCGCATGGTCCGAGCGCTGCTGCCCCAGGCTCCGTTGGGGGCCAATCTGATTTTGGGCAACTCTGCGACGGTTCAATTGACTTGTGATGCGTATTCCAAGAGCGAAAGCGATGCCCGCTACGCCCTGGCGGCCCTGCTCGTCAACGACGTGCGCGCCAACGGAGGCGACTACCTGACGCTGCGGGGCGGCTCGCTGGGCATCGAGTTCGAGGCCTCCAGCGGGGCCGCCGTGGCCGACCTCTCGGCCAGCCTTTTCAGCCTCAAGACGGGCGTCAACATGCTGACCATGGGCCGCATCTTCGCGGACTCTAGCCTGGGCATCGCCACCGCCGGCAGCTTCCAAGCGGACACGGTGGAGCCCCTGCTTCCGACCAATCAATTCCTGAACCTGAAGGCGGGCACCGTGTCTGTGCGCGTCACGGACCAGGCGGACCAGAGCCTCTGCACTTTTGCCACGTCGGAGGTGCACTCGGTGGCCCCGAGGCTGCGCGTGGATACGGAGCTCTACATCGACGACGCCGTGGGCACCGCCGCGGGGCTCGTGACCAACGCCATCTCCACACGAATCCAGGACACGCAGCTCACCATCACCGGCGGCTCGGCAGGCACCGTCGTCAACGGCGCACTGGATGTGCAGGGCACGCTGACCTCGGGGAGCGTGGAGCTCAGCACGGAGCTGCGGGCGCCCATGGTGCGGGCGAGGCCGACGGACGACTACCTCACCATCACGGGCGGCACGCAGGGCACTTATCTCAACTCGGTGCTCTACACCGCCAGTGCGATTCGGGCCGACAATGGCATCGTCTCGAGCCCAGCATACCTGGAGCTCATCGGTGGTTCCACGGGGGTGCAAGCGCAAGGGGATTTGCAGGTGGTGTCCACCGTCAACGGCGGGGACGTCACGGCCGAGGTGCTGAACCTCGCGACGGCGGGCAATGCGCGGCTCCTGGTGGCGTGCAACGCAGGCTCGGGCGAGCTCTCCGCCTCTTCCGCGGGGGGCGTGCAGCTCTACGCCCAGGACCAGGCCATCTTCCTGCGCACGGCGGCAACCGGGCCCGCCAACCTCATCGTGGAATCCAACACGGGCGGGGCCAACGACGGCGAGTTGATCTGCAACTACGGCTTCCAGAACCTCTCGGACGAGAAGCTGAAGCACGACGTGGAGTCCGCGAGGCTCGAGGAGCTGCAGCAGCTCTTCGACTCCGTGGCGCCCAAGTGGTACCGGCGGACCGTGGGCAGCCAGAAGCGCACGCTGGGCTTTATTGCGAATGAAGTTCAGGAGACGGGGCCCGTGGGCCAGGCGCTGTGCGGCAAGCTCGTGGACGAGGAGCTGGGAGAGCTCACCACTCTTGACTACAACCGCATGTGCTGCGTTTTGTGGGGTGTCTGCCAGGGGCTCCAGGCCCGTGTGGAGGCCCTGGAGAAGAAGGGCAAGAAGCGGGGCCGCTCGTGATATAAAATGGACGCGGAGAACGTGAACCTATTCCGGCAGCTGGCCGCGGACTTCTCGGTCCGCGATGTGCGGAAGCTGCACCAGCTGGCACGGCGGGAATTCCCGGACCGGCCGGGCATGACCTATGCCCGAGCCGCGCGAGCTTTGCGGGACGACGTGGCCAGGCAGATTTTGGCCCCCAAGCCCCGGTCTTTAGGCAAGAGTGCAGCCGAGGGCCCCAACGATCGGCTGCAAGCTGATTTGATCGACTTCAACGTCAACACTCGGGGGGCCAACAAATACGGGCTGATTGTCTCGGACGTTTTCACCCGAGAGGCAGTGACCAAAGCCCTGCCCGATAAGAAGGCAGAGACGGTTTCGGCAGCAGCCCGGGAGATCATCCCGAAGCTGGTGGAGGAGGAGACCAATTACGTTGTGTCCACGGATCAAGGGGTTGAATTCAATGGCCTGGAGGGGGCGCTGCCTGACCCCGTGGTGCACAGAGTGAAGGATCTCTCGGATCGGAATGCTCTGGCAGTGGTAGATAGAACCATCCAAACCTTGAAACGGGACCTGGCCAGCGACGTGGCCCGGCATGGGGGCAACTGGAGCGAGCACCTGCCTGACGCAACCTTGGCCTACAACCGCCGGCCACACGAGGCCGTGCATGCGGCCCCCGAGGATGTGGAGCACCAAAAATCCACCATGTTCCGATTGTACCAGGACAATGCCAAAAAATTCCAGCACAACATGCAGCTTACCCGGCGCAGGCAAGAGAGACTGGAGGAGATGGGGGCCTTCCGGGCCCCCACCAATGCGCGACGAAGCTTCGAGCCCCAATATGGAACCGCCAAGGACGTGGCATCCTACGACAGCATGGTGGTCAGGGCCACCGATGGCTCCGAGACCTTACTAAAGCACGCCTTACCCGTGCCCCGCGGGAGCGCTGAGCCTAAAGCGAGACTCACCCGCCCGCCAGTACCACTGGCAATCAGGCAACTGCGAGACTTCAATCCAGGGCCTGCTGCCCCGCCCTGATCTTTTCATGCATGATAAATGAGCTCTGGGCTGTCAGCTGCCTGTGAAGCTGTCATGCAAAATCCTTCTGAGCAAAATCTGGTTAACCTGCTGGATTGTTGGTCACCACAATGGAAGCATCGCGGACGCCAACGAGGCATTGGCTCGGGATCATATGACATTTACTGCACCCTGGGACTGTATGCTTTTGGAGGGAACGCCCCTTGCATGTCGAAAGCATCCGCCATGAAAGAAGCATGTGTCGCAGTCAATCATTTCTTGCGAGATCGCTTTCCAAATGGAAAATGGGCTTCCCTCGCAGTGATTCTGAACCCTCACATAGGACTCCACCGCGACATGGGGAACATGATTGGCATGCCAAATTATGCGATCGCACTGGGCAGCTTTGCTGGAGGCAAGGTCTGGATTGAAAATGAACAAGGCACGTCACTGGACGAAGTTGTGATGAAAAACAAAATTCATCAGCTTCGCGGATCCTGGCTGGACATGCACGACAATCCAGTGTTCTTCGACGCGCGCCGGTTCCACAAAGTCGAGCCACATGTAGGTCACATGCGGCATACACTCCCACTGCTTTCAAGCGTTACTCAAATGAAAATTGCAAAGAATTGACATCCCTGGGGTTCCTGTTCCCAGACTCGAGTCTGCACGCAGAAACTCAGTCTCTACACAGGCTCTCTAAACAGACGGACTCGACCCAATCAATCGAATAAACTCCGACCCGCCAGGCCACACCATGGCCCAAAAGATTTTACGCGCATTTTGCGGTACGGGCACTTTTGACCCTTCTAAAAGCCAGCCCTCAGCCCTCAGGACCGCGTTTTTAAAACGGTTTCCGGCCAAATCGAGGAAGAAGGACTTGCGACCAGGGCAAAAAAGTCCAATATGAGGACACACAACGCCGGTTGTTGTTTTCGACCAGCGGTAATGCCGCACATGCACTGCTGCTCCTGCCCCAAGCCGCCCAGCTGTGGGCACGTGCTCTGTATCCTCAGGTCGAAGGATGCAGTCTGCCAGCGGCAGTTCGTGCTAGAATCAGCTCGGGAAGCCTCTCTGACAATGTGCCCGGCTCTAGCTCACTTGCACATGCCACATACTGCCGCGCTGACCGCTCTGCATGTGGGTCTCGCCGCGGAGAGAGCTGGCGAGTGCAAACTGTGCGTTACGGGTTTCTCTGCTAGGTCGCAAACGGGCGCTGCTGTAGCTATCGCTTGGCATGAGCGCCAAAAGCTTCCTGACTGCAAGGGCGATTTTATCCACATCAAGGCACGTTTGGGCCCCGTTGCCATGCCACGGGCCATGCTGCAATATATTCTGGGTTCGGAATTGCGGCACGCTGTTAGTCTTGTCCATCATGAGAGCGACCAGCTTTGCATCTTCCGGCCCAGCCAGGCAGCAAGAATGCAAGCGATTGGCGCGGGAGCGCGTCTCTACTACTTCACTGGACCATTGGCAGTGGTGGACACTCTTATGGTCACTTTGTCCAAAGGCTGCCAGGGCTTGCTGCACACGCATTGCAAGTCCATCATCCCAGCATTGACTGAGGCCGAGCGGCGTGACCTTTATGTCTGCAGTAAAGAGAGGCCACAGCAGATCCACCTGGGCCAGCCAAGCATGCGCAGCGCAGCAAGAAGAGCAAGCGGCCCAGTTGGGGTATTGGGTCGACTTCGTCATTTCGGGGTGGCCCTGCAGGAAGATAGGCTTAGGGCATCTATCTTCCAAAACATGAGGACTCCAGGAGCCGCACTGGTCCTCTGCCCTTTTTCCCAACAGAGGCCCACAGACGGTGTCCCCGTTGCCCCAGACCGACTCGGGCAGAGTAGGCAGCCGTACCACACTCCCCACTGCGGCAAGATGTTTTTGCCTTTGGCGCGGCGTATCGGTTCGCCATGAATAAGTCAGGACCAGGTAGGATTGCCAAACGGGAGTGCAAGCCGCCGTAGCTCCTGAGCAAGAGAAGAAATCCCTGTTCATACGGGCCTTGTCCCCATGTTTTGACCCCTTTGACTGCAGGCTGGCCGGCCAGTATGAAGGTCGGCCGCTTTCACGCAACTTCATGTTCTGTATCTTCCTAAAAGTGCCCACGCAAACGCAAAGTCAGAATGCTTGTGAGCAGTGGTTCCGGCAAGAGGGGTATTGCGTAGACATAATGGATCTGGTCCAACGGACCTGCTCATGCAGACCAGGCAATAGAGTGGGCACTTCACTGGGCATGATGACGAGCTGCAGGGCTCGGCTCAACGCAGTACCAATGGAGGTCACCGCACTAGCGACGTTGCTAGAGATGCAAAAGCGAGGGGCCGGGGAGTTTTGCCGTCCGGAGCACTCGGGTAGAAGATGACCAATCCCCCATTGCTTCAAGCTGGTTCTCGAACGCACAAACCATGCCAATTGAGTTTGGCGATCGGGCCCCACACGGTATGGACCCGTCCGGCGAGCAACTCCACGGCGAGGCTGGAAGCGAGCCACAGGGCTGCGTCTCGTCCGTCTCGACTTCCATGCTGCCCAGTGACTCCGTCGAGAGGGTATGGGAAGTAGATCGAGGACTGCAAACCTTCGCAGCTCTTCTGCTTCCCACCTGGCAGTGAACAAGGTGTCATGGTCAAGCAACATCAAGACCACCCCTGGCGCAAGGACTCTGAGGACTGCCAGAATTTCGGGCCCCGCCCACGTAAAGTGCACAGAAGCTAACCCCGCTTCCTTGGTGTTTACCAAGATGGGAAACCACCTCTCTTTAAACGGGCCTTCCCACTGCATGCGTGCTACCAAATGCCGGACAAAGTAGGGGAAATGCGGAATAGACAAGAAGCAGCGACTGTCCGTGACTAAGAGCAGGACATGGGCTCCTGCGGACTCAGCAGCCCGGAGCTGTGGAAGTAGGCAGCCGAGTAGTGCAGTGTAGTCGATCTCTGGGTGGAGACCTTGCGGCTCAGGCGGTTCGCCGGAAATGGCGCCAGAGGCCAGTCTCAATGGCAGGATGCCGCTAGGGGTGGGCTCAGGGAAATTCTGATTACTTTCTAGTGCCTGCGCGAGGTCCTCAGGCTCCGGAAACCCCGGCGCATGGTCAGCACTGAGAGTGCGAAGCTGGCATATAGCCTGCATTGCGGTCGCAGCAAGGACCTGTGGACCTGGGTAGCTAGGGACCTGCCACGGTGGCAGGTCGGCTGCAACTGGCGCGGGAGGTGGCCTCCCATGTGGAAGTCGCGGCTCAATCCTACTGACCGCACCCACTGGGTACTTGCCAACACGTGGAGGAATCGGCGGGAGGGGAGGGCGAGGACTATTGTTCGGCCAGCAGACCCTAGGTGGATTAGGTGGTGGAGTGTGCCGGGCCGGGGAGACAGGGCTGTCTCCCTACCCACTCCTTGTTCGGTGACAACACTCGCCCAAGGGGGAGGGTCTATCGCGTCACCAGGCAAAGCACTGTGCGTGGAGACCGCTCGCCCCATGAGGGCACTGCTATGCGGCATGGTGTCGATGCCTGGTCTCCATGCATGCTGTGAAAATCTGTGTATAGACACGTCTGCGGGATGCCTTTTTGGCCAAGGCGCATGTTTGACGTGCTTACTGTATGTCCGGGACGTACAGGTCCTCCCTGAACAGTCGAGCATGTTTTTCCTTGAGGTTTTGTTTTGTAGGAGAAGTGAGCTTGCGTAGGTGGCGTCAACTGGGTTTTTCCAGTTTTACTTTTGACTCTTGGCTCAAGGTCAAGAGAGCTGAGAAAGCACTAAGAAGGCAGGACAACTGCACGTCGCTTTGTGTGACCGAGAAAGTGCTGTGCAAGTGCGAAGCTGTGTGTAAGTTGGGTTTGTGCTGTTTAGAAACTTTTACATGGTAGCGGAGCGCTGCCGGAACGCCTTGGCCTAAAGGAAAGAGCCACGTGTTGTGCGTGAAGCATGACAAGTGGGCCAGCGTCGCCTGACAGACTTGAGCAAGGTCTTAGGGACGGTAGAAGTAGAGGCCAGGGTGTTGAGACTTCGGGGCAAGGCTCAGACCCATGGGGGGCGTACTTGCAACAGCAGCAGCAAGCCAGACAGCAAGCAGTGCAGCAGGCGCAACAGTACGTGGGCATGCAGGCACATGCGTGTCAGTTTCCGCCGGTTCCAGCTGGGGGAATTGACAGTGAGTTGTCCTCTCTGAGTGGGGGGATGGCAGGAAGACAAGCAGGCATCGGGGCTGTGAGCGCAGGTGCGTGCGGCACACAGTCGGCAGTTCCAGTGCATGGGTGCTTGGGGCAAGGCATGGCTGGTCAGGACGTTTTGGTCCAGATGCAGCAGCTCATCAGCATGATGTCACCACAGCAAGCTCAAGCGGCGCAAACGGCGCTACAGGAGCAACTTGGAATGCAGGCGCGTGGAGTGCCTGAGCAGTTTGGACCGGTGCCAGTACCTGTAGGACCTAGGCGAGAGCAGTTCATGCCACAAACGTCGGGTGTGCTTCCTGGAGCTGGTATGCAGGCTGGCATGACGCAAAGCTTTGAGTCACGAGATGTGTTTTCGCGATCTGAGAAATGGTTGGGTCAGCCTCCTGTGACCCATGCAGAGAAGTGGAGCACGCGTGAGCAAGAGGTTGCTGGGTTTGCGGACTACGTAGTGTCGCTTCAAAGTTGGGCAGCGCTGGCGAGCGTTGTGTTTGCAGAAGAGATAGGCATGTGTGTGCGTTGGCCAGATACGATTTGGCAACATTCGTTGAATGAAGAGCAGAAGACACGGTCGGTGAGGCTGTATGGCTTGTTGAAAGCAGCTTTCTTGGACCATGCTAGGGCAACCCTCATGATACAGGCGTTCAGCGAAGGTTTGCCACTTGATGGGTCTCTTGCAGATCCAGCCAGAAGTTTGGGGAATGTGAACTGTGGGTACGAGCTGCTTAGGCAGCTGGCTCAGCAGTTTTCGTTGCGCAGCAGAGCAGAGGCCTTGTCGATGCGGTCGGAACTGTTGCACAGGATATTCGCCTTTGAGAAATTCAGAAATGAATGCAGCTACGATGGTTGGTGATGTGATCAGAAAGATCGACATAGAGGTGTCACGTTACGCCAAGCTGTTGGGCACGCTGCCAACAGCACTAGACAGGCAAGGGTTGAGCATCGGAGATGGAGACATGCTTGTGATTTTGCTGCGGAGTTTGCCAGAAGAAGCGAAGAAGTACGTTTTGCATCACTCGGGAGCAGAAACGTATCAGTCATGTCGGAGTGCAGCTCTTCGTTTTGAGCGTCAGCAGAGGCTTTTCTTGGACCTGAACTTGTCACCGGGAAAGAAGCAACAAGTGTATGAGGTGTTTGAGGTGACAGCATGGGACGATGACGGACAGTATGAGTGTGCATGGCCTGAGCATGACGGTGCATGGCATGATGTGTCAGTTTCTTCTGCGGTAAGTGCTGAGCGGTGTGGTCGTTGTGGTAGGAAGAATCACAAGACAGAAAACTGTAGCACAGACATGTCCAAGGTGAAGTGTTTTTCTTGTGGGGAACTAGGACACATCAGCGCGCATTGCAGTAAAGCCCACGGCTCAGCCTCATCCTCTGGAAAGGGAAAAGGAAAGGAGAAAGGAAAGGAACGAGGAAAAGGCAAAGATGGAAAAGGAAAGGATAAAGGAAAAGGAAAGGCAAAGGGCAAAGAAAAGGGAGCAAAAGGTCCTGGAAAGGGCAAGAAAGGAAAGATGTTTGAATTAGTGGAATCTTTGCCGCCAGTGCCTGAGCATCCGCAGGTCGATGAGGGCTGGGGTGCGTTTGTGTGGGATGAGAGCTGGAGCAACAGTTGGGATGAGCAATGGACAGATGAGATCTGGAACGCCGCTGCTGCTGACGAGAGCGTAGGAGAGAGTTTGCAGTTGAGTGCGGTGTTGCCTGTTGAACAGCCTGTTTGTCTGGAGCCACTCGTGATCGCTGGACTGAGAGCAGAAGCGAGAGATGGGGAATGGTGGTTGCTGGACAGCGGTGCAGGGGTGACAGTGCTGAGTCTGAAGTATGCAGAGATGTTTGGGGTCTACGTTGATGACTCGAAGAGACAGCATGTAGGGCAAGAGTTTTCTGCAGCGAACGGCAGCTCTGTGCGAATGCTTGGTGAACGGACGATATCCGTCGAACTCCTGCTCGAGAACGGGAGTGGAGAGAACACGTGGCATGCAGCAAGCATGAATGTTTGGGTAGGAGACACGAACCACAACATTATTTCCACGACCATGCTTTGTTTTCGCGGTTGGAGTTTTTCTCAAAATTGTGCCGGGATTGCGCTTGCCACCTCTGCAGGCCTGACAGCCAAGGAGGTCACACTGTTTGGAAATGTTCCCTGGTTGAGATTGAAACCACTGTTGAAGCCCTCCCAGGGTTCTTCGAACGAAGTCGAACTTTCCCTCTCCTCGATATCCGCTGAAGGTGGGGTTCTTGTAGCGCCTGTGACACGGTCGACACAAGCAGAGTTGGCACAGCATCGATTGCAAGGACACACACCGTATCATCCTGGCTGCAGGCACTGTCAAGTTGCCAGAACGGTCTTTCAGCATCGCAAGCGTGTGAGAGCCTGTCATCGGAGGTATGAACGCTGGTTGACAGAGTGGCATCTGATGGTGCTAGAGTGGCTATGCAGCCACCTTTGGATGCATCACGTGAAGCCGGAAGTGGATCGGCTGAGGCAGGAAGGTCCCAGCAGTTTGAGACCAATGTTGAGAGTGATGAGCGGAAAGTGGTGTTGAAGGACGAAGGTCGAGAGGAAGTGATGCCGATTCCGGTGGGGGTCCCTGCACCAATGGCGGGGCGCCCACCGTCATCTTCTGAACATGAACCACGACCAGAGAGAGAGCAGCGCTCAGGTGGAGAGGTGTCGACTCGTGGTGTTGCTTCCGGGAGTACAGGTGATGAGCCAGAGTTGAAGCGTGTGCGGGTAGTTGAGCCAGCATCACCATCAGCATCATCACGACCTTCACTGCTACAGCGCAGGCCCGCCAAGTCATCCGAGCACATGCAAGTGGACGAGCAAGGATCAGGCCCAAGGGTACCAGAGCAAAAGGGGGTGAAGAGGCATCCTGATGTTGAGCTTGTTGATCTTGAAGATGAGATTCGAGCCTCAGGACCCCAGGAGCCGAGACGACTCGAGGGCTTGTGCTGGTCCAGCAACGCATGTGAAAGTGTTCTGCTGAGCGACGTTGTGACAAGTCCGAGCATGTTTGATGTGGAGGTGAACAGCATTCGATTCCGAGATGGAAGTCAGGACGCGAAGAGTGAGAGTTTCATGTTGGGAGGACGTCGCGTGTTGATTTGGAAGCCTGATGCCGGAGTAGACGACAGTACGTTGGAGGAACTGCCGGGAGATCTTGTATTCTCCGGGATGCAAGAGGAACTCACCAACTTAGAGCGTTGTCAGACAGGCAGGGCAATCCTTGAGCATGAAGTGAAGATCCTGAAAGCTAAGAACCCATCGCTGAGACTTATACCCGCTCGATGGGTTTGTGCCAGAAAGAATCCCACTCGTGTCAGATGTCGCATTGTGGCAAAGGACCTTGCACATGGCTCGGCAAGAAAGCAAGGGTTTAGCTCACCAACCCCAAGCCATGATGCCATGATGCTCACCTTGATCTTCATGGCCACGCGTGACATGCAAGGTAGTGCGGCAGACATTGGGCATGCTTTCATGAACTCGCCGTTGGACACCAAGTCGAATCCCGTTGTGTTGAAGCTACCGCTAAGCATCAGTTCGGAAGATGGCCAGGCTATCTTCTTCTTCCTGTATTGCGCATTGAATGGACTGCGGGATGCTTCGTTGGCATGGCTTAAGCTTCTTTCGTCGTTGATCCGTCCACTAGGTCTGTTGAGTGATGCACGTGAGCCATGTCTCTTTGCGGGTGTTGTGTGGCACAAGGATAGATCAAGCAGAGTGATGATCGTATGCTACGTGGACGATTTGCTAATCATCACTGATGATCAGTGGGCTGAAGACTTGGTCTTGAGTGCCATCGGGAAGCGAGTAACCGTAAAGGTGACAGGTAGGGTGAAGACATCTAGCCAAGGTGGCGGCATGGTTGAGTTCATTGGTCGGTGCATTCGTCGGTGGCCGGGGCAGAGTGCAGTCGAGGTAGGTGTGAAGCCTGAATACTTGCAATCATGCTTCGATGCGTTTGGCATCCAAAAGGGCACAACTGCCGTTCCAGACCTAGCAGGTCTACTGGAGAAAACAGGTGCACCGGTTTTGACGTCGGAGGCCTACAGCAGATTCCGCAGAGTGCTTGGAAAGGTTCTCTGGTATGCCCAGACAAGGCAAGATCTGAAACTGATGATTGGACTCATCAGTACGCAACAAGCTGCGCCGACACAGAGCACCGAGGCGGCGTTGAGGGCACTTCTACGTTATCTCTACACCGACAGACATGTTGCACTGCGCTTGCCGTCATCGGAGTTGAGTGGTGAGTTCTTGGAATGTTCCGAAGATGTGTTGCGGAATGGTGTGCATGTCTTTGCAGATGCGTCTCATGCTCCATACAGGTTCATCGGCAGAAGAGGGATCACAGGTGGAGCCATCTGTTTTGGAGGAGGTCTTGTGCGAGGGATCGCGAAAGTGCAAGGAGTGGTGTGCTTGTCATTTTTGTGAGGCTGAGCTTCATGCGTTGCAGTATGCTGCACAGGAGACAATCGGATTTTTGCACTTGCTTGATCGTGTCTTCACTGCCTTTGGTGAACTTCAAGGTTCAATTGATGTGCAGATGAGTGCCCATGCAGAGGACGAAGGTGGTGAAGAACAGCATGACAAGATCTACACTGAACTGTTGACGGACAGTCAGGCAGCGTTGGATGTCATTCATGCAGAAGACGTCCCTAAGCGTTCGCGGCATGTGGAGATCCGATTGGCATGGATGAGAGAACATCTCTTGAGAGGTCGGCTCAAGTTGCGTTGGCTGAGAGGCGCGGAGAATGCTGCTGATCTCTACACTAAAAATCTCGGAACTCGACTCTTCCAAGAACACAGAACGCGATTAGGCTTCATCACACAAGATGGACATGTGGAGGCGTTGTACATGTTGTCACAGCTGCGAGTTTCTCCAGAGAGCATGAAGGAATCTGATGAAGTGGCAGTGCTGGAGGTGTTTTGCAGTGAGGATTCGGCCCTGTGTCAGGTGTGTGAATCACTTGGGGTGCCGTATTGCGGGATCACAGCCAATGCCGAGACCTCAAGAGTGTTGGCAGAAACCATCAAGGTCATCACTGCTTGGAAGAGCAGAGGGCTTTGGATCCACGTTCACGTGTCCACGCCTTGCTCTTCAGGATCGCCACTGCGGAACTTTGTGCAAAGATGTACAAAATCTGATCTTGAGTGGGAGGCGTTGATGCGATCTGCAGAGAGGTATCTGAGGCTTGGAGATGGACGTACGTTCGAATTGCCAAAGCAAAACATGATTTGGAAGAGATGGGGAACACAGAATGTCCTTCGAGCCTCAGGTCTTGTGTATCCCGTAGATGTGTGGCTGTGCGCCACCGGCGTGTTGAGTCGAAGCGGTCTTCCAGTGTCAAAACGTCTCAGGTTCATGTGTTCACATCTCGAGTGCGCCCAGAAGCTTTTCGACATGTTTGGAAGCTGCAGTTGCCAGACACATGCCTCGTTCCATGACATTGACTACACAGCAACAGGGAGGTATAGCAAGGTGCTGGCAGAAGGGTTGGTCAAAGCCCTGAAAGCAACAAACTGAAAGGGGGATCCGATTTGGTTTCATCTTACGCCACACATGATCAAGTCATGTGAGGAGTATAGTCAGAGTGCGTTTTGCACAGTGCGTTTGCACAGCACTTGCGATTCTTTGTAACGCAAGTTTTCTAGTTTTCCCTCGGGCGTCATGGTTGCACAGCCTTTGATGAGAGTGGCGATTTCAGTGGCCATTCTTGCGTTGATGAGCTCTGGAGTGGAGACTGCGAGGCCAGTAGAGCTTTGGGGAACCACCTTCATGGGCAGCGAGCTTGTACAGATGTTTGCTAGTCCGACTTGGGATCCAGTATGGATCATCATCATCGGGTGCTTTGTCAACGGCATCTTGGTTGGTACGCTGATCATGACATGCTGTTGTGCGTGGGCATTGTTTTTCCGGATGAGCTATGGGCAGCAAAGAGCTGCTACACAGAACCCGCCTCTGGATGATGACGCGATGAAGCCACAAGGTGCCCAAAACAACTCTATGCCTGAGAGAAGTCAACAGATGAACCCTCGTAAGCCAGATGGCAAAAAGGAGGCATCGTCGTTGAGAGCGAGGCCGAAGGCAGCTGGTGCAAGGGAGAAGCATGCAAGTTCCAGCTGCAAGGATAGAGTGGACAAGCGCATCTTTGCTTCAGAGTCTCAGGGCGGATCATGGCGAACTATGTGGCAATGTGGGAACTGTAAGCCAGAGCCGGTGACAACTTTTGCAGTTACCCTGAAACACCTCAAGAGCAGTGTTTTCCTTTGGTGCTTTGAAGAGACAGTACACACCGTCAGGCTCAACTTGAGAAGGAAAAGTGTGTGAATGTAGGGGTGTGTGTGTTTGCCCCTAGTGTGTTGTGGTAGCGGAGCTTGTGAACCGATTCCTGTGGTCTCGGGGAGGCTCCTTAGTGGTGCAGACTGGACCCGATCTGCAAGAGTAGCTGTGGTAGGCGGAGACAAGCCTTCATAGTTCCTCGTGTGATTGCTGGCGTGCAGCCGGCTGCTAGCTGCTGTCGACTGGCCTTTGACCAGCCCGTGATCGTGCTCGAGGGTGCGATTCTGAAGGAAAAGAAGAGGAAAGAAGGAGAAAGAAAGAAGAGCCTTGGGCCATGGAGAGCCAAGGGCAAGGAGAGAATCCAACCTCTCCGCAAGGTGGCGGAGCATCGCCCAGCGCTTCAGGAACGGCTACGGCTTTAGATCCTACAGTGGTGCTGAGTCAGTTGGCCACGGCAGTGGCCCAGCTTGCTAGCGTGAACCAGCCAAAGCCCAATACCTGGTCTGAAAGCAAGTATGTGAAGGCTCCAGAGATCTTCGCGCCGAAAAGCCTCGATGAAGAATTGAGCCAGTGGAGTGAATGGAGCTTTACCTTTAAACAATGGATGTACATCCAAGAAGAGGAGTATCGCAATGAATTTCAGAAGTGCGAGACTGCAGACAGCTTCGTGAGCTTTGAGTCGTATGCCCCCGAAACGAAGGCTAGAAGTATCAGACTGTATGCCATTTTGGCAACATATTTGAGACAGAGGCCCCTTCGCATTCTTCGTAGTGTGGAGAACGGCGACGGTTACAGAGTGTGGAGAACCCTTTCAGACGAATTGCAACCACAGTCACGACCCAGAGCACTTGCACTAGCTCAGGCTCTTGTCCGGTTCCCTGCGTATAAGGAGGGTGGCTCACTATTGGACTACACGTTAGCCTTTGAGAGGTTAGTACAAGAGTACGACAAAGTGGCTGCAGCTCCATATGACGACAACCTTAAGATCAGCACTCTCCTCAGTGGCCTGCCAGGAGATGTCAAGAAGTACTTGCAGCTCAACCTGGACGAGACAATGACCTACGAGAAGATGCGCACGCAACTTCTTCGCTTTGAGAGGTCAACTGCTCTTTGGTCTTCGGAACATTTGCTTCGTTCAGTTGGGATTGAGAAAGATGCAAAGTATCTAGAATCTGGGGGTCCTACGCCGATGGATGTTGATAGGGTGGAGCAAGGCAAGGACAGAAACAACAAAGGCGAAAAGGGCAGAAAGGGCAAGGACAAGGGCAAGGGCAAGTATCATTACCAGCAACATGGCAACAAAGGCTGGGGCAGCTATGGGGACAAAGGCTCTGGCAAGCAGTGGGGAAAGAACAACAAGGGCAAGGACAAGAGTGGGAAGAATGGAAAGAAAGGCAAGGACAAGGACAAAGGCAAGGGCAAGCTTGGTCCATGCTACACCTGTGGGCGAATGGGTCACATTGCAGCTGATTGTCGTGCTGGAGTGCGTCAAGTGCAAGAGAGTGAGAGCAGTACCTCAGTTCCTTCGTCTAGCGCGTCAACAGCTTCGTCGAATGCCTCAACAACCTCAAGTGCCCGAACAATACCCCAAGTTCGCCGTTTGGAGTTGCACACTATGCCCGTGATTGAAGAGATTGAAGCAGAAAGTGAGTTCCTGATCTACACTCCGCCAAGTGCCCCAACATGTCAGTACTATGACCTCTCTGGCCAGGATAGCGAGAACGAGAACTTCAGCGAGATCCGGATGGTCACCTTGGAGAGCGAGGCTTTAGAGGAGACAGAGCCCGAGCTAGCATCTACGAGCACGTTGATGTTTGACATTCACAGTCCACGCAGTTCTGATGGTGAAGATTGTGGTCATGTGCGTGTAGTGCGTGAGCAAATGGTAGGCTATCAGGAGGTGATCCTAGACAGCGGTGCTGATGTGACAGTGCTGCCCATGAGCATGAGTGAAGCTGGAGAGGAGAGCGGGAGTGTTGCAAACATTAGAGACGCCCAAGGTAACACTATCGCGTCGAGCAGTACGAGACGGAATGTGATCTTTGAGATGGAGGGCCTAGATGGCAAGAAGATCTACTTCAAGGATAGAGCGGTCATTGGGAACGTTCGGCAACCACTGATGTGCGTAGGCAAGTTGTTTCAGAATGATTGGTCAGTGCAGCGAGATTCAAGTGGCAGTCATGTAATGGCACGAGGAAACCAAGGGTTCGCAGTGCACTGGGCCAGAAACTCCTTAGCGACACGTTGCAAGATCTACAGAATCGAGTCTGGAGATGATGCGAGCTCGAATGTTCGGATGATTGTTGAGATCCCTGAAAACCTTGAGCGACTCTCAGCCACACCTGGGTGGAAGCTGAGGCGAGATGGACAGCCAATGCATGTGAGCATGTCCAGTGATTGCACAGTAAACCCAGGCAGATCGTATCCGAGTCACATCTGGCCATTCCGAAGTACGTTGGTGCACAAGGGTGAGAGAAAGTATGAGGTTTTCGAGAGTGGCGAAATCTGGGAAGGCAGAGAGGTTTTGCAGACTTATGGCCCCAAAGTGAAGATGATCACGCTGCTGTCCCAGAACCCTGTAGATCCCGAGACACTTGGAGCTGTTCAATCGGAACTCGCTCGTCCACAAGTTCGAGGTCAAGCGAGAGAAGCTGAAGCGCCAGAAGAAGCTAGAGAAGAGAGATGTGAGCGACCAATGGAAGTAGAAGTGGGTGCATCCCAGGCACTTGGTCTTGCAGAGAGTGGTCCACCTGATGGGCCTGAGGAGCGAGCCGAACATCCTGCTGAGGCAGATGTGCTTCCGAGGGAAACTGGGGAAGAGAAGTTGGTCATTAATGGGATCGAGGTCTTCGAAACTTCATCTTTGAGAACATTGAGGGCAGCGTGCCAGTACATGCGCATAAGCAAGAGTGGTGGTAAAGGAGTGCTATGGGCAAGGCTGCAAGCAGAGATTGCAGATTCTCGAATCAAGGCGGCAGTCCAGGCGTCCGATGCGATGTTGACAGAGTATGCTAGACAGCCTCAAGTGGAACCTCAAGCGGCGCTGCCTGATCAAGCCACCATAGACCTTCATGAAATAACCCACTTCCCTCGAGCATCTTGGTGCTCAGCGTGCTTGTCATCAAGAAGCAGGGAGGACAACCACCCGGGAGCCGAGACGAAGGAGAGAGGCGTGATACACGTCGATTTCATGTTTGGTAGAACAGAAACGCCGGGCAGTGATGAAGAGCATGCGATGTCAACACACATGGTGGTAGTGGATGAGCAGACGAACTTCTGTCTTTGTGTACCAGTAGAATCCAAAGCGGCTCATGACTTGAAGAATGCGACTGAAGAAGTGGTGAAGCTAGGAGCGGTGCTGGGACATTCAGAGCTAGTGATCCGAGGTGACAGCGAGCCAGCCATGATCCAGTTCCTCAAGACCGTGAGTGCGAGCAGATCGAGGCTGGGATTGGGAACTAAGATCGAAGTGGCACCTCCGGATTCACAGCTGCACCATGGGTTGAAAGCTGAGCGCTTCATTACCATAGTGAGATCGATGGGAAAGTGTTTGTTGGCTTCGATAGAAGAAAAGACAGGATGGAAGGTGACTTCGAACCACCCTCTGTTCTATTGGGCCTTTCGTCACGGTGCGTTCCTGTATTCCAGATTTCATGTTCTTCGTTGCGGCCAGACCCCGTTTGAACTCCTCCATGGTAGAGCGTATGCTGGGAAGTTGTGCCCGTTTGGCGCAACAGTGTTTGCCCAAATCCTTCCGAAAACGAATGCCAAAGCAGAACCTTGGAGAAGATGCGTGTGGTTGGGAAAGTCTTCCATGGGAAACTTAAACCTGGTGGCGGATCAGCATGGAGTACACTATGCAAGGTCGGTAAGGAGGGGTTCCACAACGTATGTGACTGAAAACCTTGTGAGCATGAAGGGTGTGCCGTGGAACTCTGTGTTGGATGTTGTCCCGACCAAGCCCAAAAGAGCGCCCAGAATCAGAGTACCAGATGTGTTGCTTCCCCAAGCGCCTCAAGATGAAGCAGCGAGTGACCCACCTTCGTCGGTGGCTGGTGAACCCGCAGGAGGGATAGGAGGTGGAATTACTCCTGAAGGCGGTTCAGTGATGAGCACGGATTCACCTGAGATGCTTCCTGATGCCGAAATGGAGAATGCGAGTCAGGTGGTAGAGCTTGAGGGATACATGCTTAGAAGAGTCGTGGGCACCAGTCACCCTACAAACCACGAAGATGAGATCGAGATAGAGGGTTTAGAGGTGGACCTACCAATCGAGAGCATGGAGCAGGACTACGAGAAGGGGCTTGAGGGGCAAAGCGTTGAGGATCACGAAGAATTGCCTTGGAAGGGTAGAACGTATGAAGAGGGTCCTCCTCAACTAAGCCAGCAAGAACTGGAAGTGTTGGACAGAAGGATGGATGACGTAGAGTATACCAGGTTGGAGAAGATGGGAGTCCTGAGACCCATGCAACGTGAAGAAGATGGTAAGGGCATGGTGTGTTTAAAGTCGAAGACGGTGCGCGACTGGAGGTTCAGGGGGGAGTGGCGAAGGAGATCGCGTTTGGTGGCGAAGGAGTTTAGACACCTTCAACCGGCCCTTGAAGACCTGTATGCTCCAGCGAGCCTTGGGATCCTCCAGAAGTTGCTAGCGGGCTTGTGTGTGAGTGGGGAGAACCTCGTCATGTACATGGTTGATGTTTCCGATGCTTACCTTATGGTACCACAAAGGAGACCTACATTCATCACTACCTCAACAGGACTCTCCTATGAACTCAAATACAATCTTCCCGGACAGCGTAGTGGGGCGAGAGATTGGTTCATGTATGCAGGGGAGATTTTCGCGAAAGATGGCTTGACGTCGTATCCTGCAGCACCAGCAGTGTATTATGAACCAAAATCCCTTGCGTGTTCAACACACGTAGATGATTTTCAGTTTGTCTCAGGCGAGAAGAGGGCGAGCAAACTGCTGGGCAACTTGAAGAAGTCGGGCCTTAAGCTCAAGATAGAAGGACCGATAGATCCGTTTGGAGGACAAGGGCATTTCTTGAAGCGTTTGTTTCAAGGGAAGGATGGCAGCATCAGGGTGATCCCAGAGAAGAGGTACGTGGAGAAGTTGATCTCAATCCTGCAACTTGAGCGCAGCGCGAGCAAATCGACACCACTTCCCTCAACCATAAGGTATCCTCAAGAAGACCCGCCTTTAGAAGGTTCTGCGTACAGCACGTTCAGAAGCGCTTTGGGTCTTTTGCTCTACATGGCCAATGATATTCCAGAGATCCATTTTGCCATGAGACTCCTTGGATCCAGATGTGCAAGTCCGAGTGAGTATGACCTTGCGATCATGCGACATGTGGGCAAGTACATGAAGGGGAGACCTGAGTGGGTACTCCAGTTGAAGCTCACACGCCCTGGCAGGACATTGGAACAGCGGCTTCGAGAGTGTGACACTGAATGCACCAGAGATCCCGTTAGCGAGCGTGGAAGCTTCAGTAGGTGTGAGCATGACGTTGAACATGAACATGAAGGAGAATGCAGTTTTGGTACAGGACATGTCTTAGAAGTGATCACGGACTCAGATTGGGGTTCAAGGATGTTTGGGCGCAAGAGTGTGTCAAGCTATTCTCTCTACTTGAACGGCAACATGGTTTTCGTGTCCACCAGGCTCCAAAAGTCCTACGCCCTAAGCTCAACAGAGGCTGAGTGGATGTCTTCGTTGTTGGGAGTCGCAGACGGCATCTTTGTCAAGCAATTCCTTGAAACATTCCTTGAATCCGAGGTGAAGCTAGTGCACAGAGTGGACAACTCCGGGGCTCGGGCGCTGGCAGCACGAGAAGGAGCCGGCAAGCTGAGACACATAGACTTGTCTTATTTGTGGCTTCAGAAAGAGAATCGTTCGGGGCACGTTTTGACAAGAACAATTTCTACGTACGCATGTCCGTCGGATCTGGGGACAAAACCTCATTCAAAGAAGCGAATCCTTTTCCTCCTGGGCTTGATGGGGTACGTTGACAACGAGACGGGCATTTTGGCAGGGGGGAAGGAAGTGAAGGAGTACTTAGTCTCTGCAGCGATCAAGCAAGGCCAGCAAAACAACATCTTGAGAGTTCTTCTTGCTAGCTATTTAGCTCCTGTAGCAATGGGCTCCGGGATTGGTGAGCAGTCCGAGAACAATGCAACGATTGTGCTCTTTGTGATCAGCATTTTCATTGTCATGATCATAAGGGGGTTTTGTGCAGCCACGTTGGGGTCAAGAGTACAGCAGCTCAAGTTCGTCAAAATCTCTGTTGGATGAGACAGCGGTCGTGAAAGTTCGCGTGACGGTGGAGCGCAAAGAAGAAGGACACCAATTGTAGCTGCGCCTGCGTTTCCAGACGTGCGCGTTTGAGAGTTTGGGCTGAAACGCATGGTTTTTTTCCTGCAGAGTTGGACAGTTTTGAGCATGGAAGATGAGAAGAGTGAAAAAGATGCATACGAAATGCATATAAACCTTCGAAGAGGGTTTAGGATGGGTTTAGGATGTGTACAGCTGAGTGACAAGCCTTTGGACTAAACCTGTTGGTCCACTACAGTAGGTAGAAACTTGCAACAGGGAGCAGGAGTGAAGCTCTTGCGACTTTTGAGAAACCTTCGAACGAAGGTTTTAGGTTTGAGGAAAAGTTGCAAAGGCCTTGCGCACACGTGCGAGCACTTTGCGAAAGGGTCACCAGGATCCTCTTTTGCAGTCCAGACATGGTAAGCTTTGAAGGCTACCACGTCTGAGGGGGGTGACAACTTTTGCAGTTACCCTGAAACACCTCAAGAGCAGTGTTTTCCTTTGGTGCTTTGAAGAGACAGTACACACCGTCAGGCTCAACTTGAGAAGGAAAAGTGTGTGAATGTAGGGGTGTGTGTGTTTGCCCCTAGTGTGTTGGCCGGGCAACACAGAACTGTGTGTGTTCCCGTCTGGGGACAAATATCACAGTGTGTACTGCAAACATGTGGCGGCCGTTACCTCCAACCCAACATGCATCACTCCGTGTTCGACATGTGTGACAGGGAACAGACCTCTGAGATTGGAGTGATCATCTGAAGATGTCGTCATCTGAGAGTGAGGTGAGACAAAAAGATCATCCCGAAAGGGGGTGTGAAAATCTGTGTATAGACACGTCTGCGGGATGCCTTTTTGGCCAAGGCGCATGTTTGACGTGCTTACTGTATGTCCGGGACGTACAGGTCTTCCCTGAACAGTCGAGCATGTTTTTCCTTGAGGTTTTGTTTTGTAGGAGAAGTGAGCTTGCGTAGGTGGCGTCAACTGGGTTTTTCCAGTTTTACTTTTGACCCTTGGCTCAAGGTCAAGAGAGCTGAGAAAGCACTAAGAAGGCAGGACAACTGCACGTCGCTTTGTGTGACCGAGAAAGTGCTGTGCAAGTGCGAAGCTGTGTGTAAGTTGGGTTTGTGCTGTTTAGAAACTTTTACACATGCAGGAGAAACAGCAAACCGTGGGTTGCCGAGCGAAGCAGACGGCGTTGCTGTTTCTCAAAAAGGCAGAGTGGTCCAGACACAACAAAGGTTGTATTCCGGCGGGAAGTATTGGCACCAACCGGCAACATAAGTTCGTGAGGCAGGATGACGCCGGCTTGCATCTGCCTGGTCATTGCGACATCACTGGTCCCTAAAGTGGCAAGTGCAGTAAGTTGCCCTCTTCTGGCAACTTGGAGTGCTTGCGCTCCAACCCGATCAAATACGGTTGACAGGCATACGACTCCATGGCATCACTCACCGAACATGGCAGGCCAAACTCATGTGACTACCACACAGACAGCGGACAACCACAAGGCAACCTTCAGACACCAAGATCCCTGGAAGCCCAAACACCAAAGGAGGACACCAAGAAGGGGGGACCAAACCCCAAGCAGAGCACACAGGAGAACAGGCGAGAAACAAACAAAAACCAGTCAGGAGCGTAATTACCCTCAACACAAGGGGCACCTTGTTCAGCCAGCCAGCCACCCTGAGCTTAAGCCAAGAAGCAGCGTGTCGTCGCAGGTGGCTGTTACTTGTGGCTGCAATGTGCTGCATGTACAAAGCAATGACCTGGAGACAATGGCATCCTTTACTTTGTCCGTGCACAGTAGTAGCACCAGAATGCAGGCATACCTCGGTTGCTGGTCTGTCTGACCGCTAAGGTGTTCCTAAGAAACCACATGACATGTGGCTCCAGAATCCACCAGGTTCCAAACGTTGCTTGTCAAGTGAAAAAACCTACACTACGCTCAGATGACTCAGAAAGGCTCGGCGCGGTTCTTCTTCCTCTGCTTCTTTCCTTTGCTCTTTCCTTCGCCCTTCTTTCCTTTTGCACCCTTGTCTCTCTTGGAGGTGGGCTTTTCTTTCGACGTTGAAGAGCAAGGCGCTCCCTTCGAAGTGGTGGACCTTTGTCCTTCAAAGCTCCGAGCAGGCGCAACACGCTTAAAAACCTCCACTGTCCAAGCCCGCCACAAGTTCTGATTTCTGCAATGTCTGTGAAAATCTGTGTATAGACACGTCTGCGGGATGCCTTTTTGGCCAAGCGCATGTTTGACGTACTTACTGTATGTCCGGGACGTACAGGTCTTCCCTGAGCAGTCGAGCATGTTTTTCCTTGAGGTTTTGTTTTGTAGGAGAAGTGAGCTTGCGTAGGTGGCGTCAACTGGGTTTTCCAGTTTTACTTTTGACTCTTGGCTCAAGGTCAAGAGAGCTGAGAAAGCACTAAGAAGGCAGGACAACTGCACGTCGCTTTGTGTGACCGAGAAAGTGCTGTGCAAGTGCGAAGCTGTGTGTAAGTTGGGTTTGTGCTGTTTAGAAACTTTTACATGGTAGCGGAGCACTGCCGGAACGCCTTGGCCTAAAGGAAAGAGCCACGTGTTGTGCGTGAAGCATGGCAAGTGGGCCAGCGTCGCCTGACAGACTTGAGCAAGGTCTTAGGGACGGTAGAAGTAGAGGCCAGGGTGTTGAGACTCCGGGGCAAGGCTCAGACCCATGGGGGGCGTACTTGCAACAGCAGCAGCAAGTGGGGGGATGGCAGGAAGACAAGCAGGCATCGGGGCTGTGAGCGCAGGTGCGTGCGGCACACAGTCGGCAGTTCCAGTGCATGGGTGCTTAGGGCAAGGCATGGCTGGTCAGGACGTTTTGGTCCAGATGCAGCAGCTCATCAGCATGATGTCACCACAGCAAGCTCAAGCGGCGCAAACGGCGCTACAGGAGCAACTTGGAATGCAGGCGCGTGGAGTGCCTGAGCAGTTTGGACCGGTGCCAGTACCTGTAGGACCTAGGCGAGAGCAGTTCATGCCACAAACGTCGGGTGTGCTTCCTGGAGCTGGTATGCAGGCTGGCATGACGCAGAGCTTTGAGTCACGAGATGTGTTTTCGCGATCTGAGAAATGGTTGGGTCAGCCTCCTGTGACCCATGCAGAGAAGTGGAGCACGCGTGAGCAAGAGGTTGCTGGGTTTGCGGACTACGTAGTGTCGCTTCAAAGTTGGGCAGCGCTGGCGAGCGTTGTGTTTGCAGAAGAGATAGGCATGTGTGTGCGTTGGCCAGATACGATTTGGCAACATTCGTTGAATGAAGAGCAGAAGACACGATCGGTGAGGCTGTATGGCTTGTTGAAAGCAGCTTTCTTGGACCATGCTAGGGCAACCCTCATGATACAGGCGTTCAGCGAAGGTTTGCCACTTGATGGGTCTCTTGCAGATCCAGCCAGAAGTTTGGGGAATGTGAACTGTGGGTACGAGCTGCTTAGGCAGCTGGCTCAGCAGTTTTCGTTGCGCAGTAGAGCAGAGGCCTTGTCGATGCGGTCGGAACTGTTGCACAGGATATTCGCCTTGAGAAATTCAGAAATGAATGCAGCTACGATGGTCGGAGATGTGATCAGAAAGATCGACATAGAGGTGTCACGTTACGCCAAGCTGTTGGGCACGCTGCCAACAGCACTAGACAGGCAAGGGTTGAGCATCGGAGATGGAGACATGCTTGTGATTTTGCTGCGGAGTTTGCCAGAAGAAGCGAAGAAGTACGTTCTGCATCACTCGGGAGCAGAAACGTATCAGTCATGTCGGAGTGCAGCTCTTCGTTTTGAGCGTCAGCAGAGACTTTTCTTGGACCTGAACTTGTCACCGGGAAAGAAGCAACAAGTGTATGAGGTGTTTGATATGACAGCATGGGACGATGACGGACAGTATGAGTGTGCATGGCCTGAGCATGACGGTGCATGGCATGATGTGTCAGTTTCTGCGGTAAGTGCTGAACGGTGTGGTCGTTGTGGTAGGAAGAATCACAAGACAGAAAACTGTAGCACAGACATGTCCAAGGTGAAGTGTTTTTCTTGTGGGGAACTAGGACACATCAGCGCGCATTGCAGTAAAGCCCACGGCTCAGCCTCATCCTCTGGAAAGGGAAAAGGAAAGGAGAAAGGAAAGGAACGAGGAAAAGGCAAAGATGGAAAAGGAAAGGATAAAGGAAAAGGAAAGGCAAAGGGCAAAGAAAAGGGAGCAAAAGGTCCTGGAAAGGGCAAGAAAGGAAAGATGTTTGAATTAGTGGAGTCTTTGCCGCCAGTGCCTGAGCATCCGCAGGTCGATGAGGGCTGGGGTGCGTTTGTGTGGGATGAGGGCTGGAGCAACAGTTGGGATGAGCAATGGACAGATGAGATCTGGAACACCGCTGCTGCTGACGAGAGCGTAGGAGAGAGTTTGCAGTTGAGTGCGGTGTTGCCTGTTGAACAGCCTGTTTGTCTGGAGCCACTCGTGATCGCTGGACTGAGAGCAGAAGCGAGAGATGGGGAATGGTGGTTGCTGGACAGCGGGGCAGGGGTGACAGTGCTGAGTCTGAAGTATGCAGAGATGTTTGGAGTCTACGTTGATGACTCGAAGAGACAGCATGTAGGGCAAGAGTTTTCTGCAGCAAACGGCAGCTCTGTGCGAATGCTTGGTGAACGGACGATATCCGTCGAACTCCAGCTCGAGAACGGGAGTGGAGAGAACACGTGGCATGCAGCAAGCATGAATGTTTGGGTAGGAGACACGAACCACAACATTATTTCCACGACCATGCTTTGTTTTCGCGGTTGGAGTTTTTCTCAAAATTGTGCCGGGATTGCGCTCGCCACCTCTGCAGGCCTGACAGCCAAAGAGGTCACACTGTTTGGAAATGTTCCCTGGTTGAGGTTGAAACCACTGTTGAAGCCCTCCCAGGGTTCTTCGAACGAAGTCGAACTTTCCCTCTCCTCGATATCCGCTGAAGGTGGAGTTCTTGTAGCGCCTGTGACACGGTCGACACAAGCAGAGTTGGCACAGCATCGATTGCAAGGACACACACCGTATCATCCTGGCTGCAGGCACTGTCAAGTTGCCAGAACGGTCTTTCAGCATCGCAAGCGTGTGAACGGAAGACTTGAAAGTGAAGTCGTGGCAGATTTCTTCTACTTGTCATCCACGGGTGAAGATCACAGGCAGGTCCGAGCAGACAACCTGAGGGTGTTGGTACTTGTCGAGCGCATGAGCATGATGACTGGTGCTATCTTGACATCAGGGGATCTTGTAGCGACGCGTACAGAGATCGTGAAGTGGCTGCGTGAGTTTGGTCTGGAGTCAGGCTCCTCTTCGGTGTTGTTGATCACAGATGCTGAAGGGGCAGTGTCCGATTTGATCACAGGGGCTTCTGGCGAATTCTCCTTCCAAGTTCGAAAGGCAGGACCCCAGCATCATGAAGCAGTCGGAGTGGCAGAACGTGGTGTGCGCAGAATTAAGGAGTCCTTGCAGACGTTGAGGTCAGATCTCAATCAG
The DNA here is from genome assembly GCA_905221605.1 of Symbiodinium natans. Lineage (NCBI taxonomy): Eukaryota > Dinophyceae > Suessiales > Symbiodiniaceae > Symbiodinium > Symbiodinium natans. Next base: position 61,879 of record CAJNDS010000343.1, read on the forward strand.
GAAGGGCTTGACTTGTGCTACAACCATGGAGGATTTGCCAGTGCGTTGTGCTACGTGTGTGGAAGTTTGAACAGATTCTCTAAAGCGCACGGGAGTGACATGGCACCTTGTGATCTTGTGCTTGGGAGGCCCAGTCCAAAAGGACCCTTCACTTTGTTTGGAGCCATAGTCCTAGCAGAACTTCCCCAATCAATCAAGGATCTCGCCCCTAACCTTCCCAGGTTCACCGAAAGTGCCTTCCTCCATCCCATCCTTGGGTCACAGGCCATCAAAGTTCGAGCGCTCATCCGAGTCGAGGGACAGTTGGTGCTAAAGACATTCGCAGCTACGTCGGTGAAACTTTGTGTACCCTTGACATGGCGTCTGGAACTTGTTGAGGGCATCGTTGGAACTCTTGGCGGAGGCCCCCAGTTGCCTTCAGCAAGTGAGGAGCGCGAAGTTCTTGAGCCACCTGTGTCACTGAGAGCCCCAGCGTCAGGTCCTCCAGCTCAGTGGGTGAGAACTCATGGATACACGGAAGGATGCTCAGCGTGTGACAATGCACGACATGGACGTAGGCTGGGCGGTGCGCATACGAGAGCCTGTCATCGGAGGTATGAACGCTGGTTGACAGAGTCCATGGCATCTGATGGTGCTAGAGTGGCTATGCAGCCACCTTTGGATGCATCACGTGAAGCCGGAAGTGGATCGGCTGAGGCAGGAAGGTCCCAGCAGTTTGAGACCAATGTTGAGAGTGATGAGCGGAAAGTGGTGTTGAAGGACGAAGGTCGAGAGGAAGTGATGCCGATTCCGGTGGGGATCCCTGCACCAATGGCGGGGCGCCCACCGTCATCTTCTGAACATGAACCACGACCAGAGAGAGAGCAGCGCTCAGGTGGAGAGGTGTCGACTCGTGGTGTTGCTTCCGGGAGTACAGGTGATGAGCCAGAGTTGAAGCGTGTGCGGGTAGTTGAGCCAGCATCACCATCAGCATCATCACGACCTTCACTGCTACAGCGCAGGCCCGCCAAGTCATCCGAGCACATGCAAGTGGACGAGCAAGGATCAGGCCCAAGGGTACCAGAGCAAAAGGGGGTGAAGAGGCATCCTGATGTTGAGCTTGTTGATCTTGAAGATGAGATTCGAGCCTCAGGACCCCAGGAGCCGAGACGACTCGAGGGCTTGTGCTGGTCCAGCAACGCATGTGAAAGTGTTCTGCTGAGCGACGTTGTGACAAGTCCGAGCATGTTTGATGTGGAGGTGAACAGCATTCGATTCCGAGATGGAAGTCAGGACGCGAAGAGTGAGAGTTTCATGTTGGGAGGACGTCGCGTGTTGATTTGGAAGCCTGATGCCGGAGTAGACGACAGTACGCTGGAGGAACTGCCGGGAGATCTTGTATTCTCCGGGATGCAAGAGGAACTCACCAACTTAGAGCGTTGTCAGACAGGCAGGGCAATCCTTGAGCATGAAGTGAAGATCCTGAAAGCTAAGAACCCATCGCTGAGACTTATACCCGCTCGATGGGTTTGTGCCAGAAAGAATCCCACTCGTGTCAGGTGTCGCATTGTGGCAAAGGACCTTGCACATGGCTCGGCAAGAAAGCAAGGGTTTAGCTCACCAACCCCAAGCCATGATGCCATGATGCTCACCTTGATCTTCATGGCCACGCGTGACATGCAAGGTTGTGCGGCAGACATTGGGCATGCTTTCATGAACTCGCCGTTGGACACCAAGTCGAATCCCGTTGTGTTGAAGCTACCGCTAAGCATCAGTTCGGAAGATGGCCAGGCTATCTTCTTCTTCCTGTATTGCGCATTGAATGGACTGCGGGATGCTTCGTTGGCATGGCTTAAGCTTCTTTCTTCGTTGATCCGTCCACTAGGTCTGTTGAGTGATGCACGTGAGCCATGTCTATTTGCGGGTGTTGTGTGGCACAAGGATAGATCAAGCAGAGTGATGATCATATGCTACGTGGACGATTTGCTAATCGTCACTGATGATCAGTGGGCTGAAGACTTGGTCTTGAGTGCCATCGGGAAGCGAGTAACCGTAAAGGTGACAGGTAGGGTGAAGACATCCAGTCAAGGTGGCGGCATGGTTGAGTTCATTGGTCGGTGCATTCGTCGGTGGCCGGGACAGAGTGCAGTCGAGGTAGGTGTGAAGCCTGAATACTTGCAATCGTGCTTCGATGCATTTGGCATCCAAAAGGGCACAACTGCCGTTCCAGACCTGGCAGGTCTACTGGAGAAAACAGGTGCACCGGTTTTGACGTCGGAGGCATACAGCAGATTCCGCAGAGTGCTCGGAAAGGTTCTCTGGTATGCCCAGACAAGGCAAGATCTGAAACTGATGATTGGACTCATCAGTACGCAACAAGCTGCGCCGACACAGAGCACCGAGGCGGCGTTGAGGGCACTTCTACGTTATCTCTACACCGACAGACATGTTGCACTGCGCTTGCCGTCATCGGAGTTGAGTGGTGAGTTCTTGGGATGTTCCGAAGATGTGCTGCGGAATGGTGTGCATGTCTTTGCAGATGCGTCTCATGCTCCATATAGGTTCATCGGCAGAAGAGGGATCACAGGTGGAGCCATCTGTTTTGGAGGAGGTCTTGTGCGAGGGATCGCGAAAGTGCAAGGAGTGGTATGCTTGTCATCTTGTGAGGCTGAGCTTCATGCGTTGCAGTATGCTGCACAGGAGACAATCGGATTTTTGCACTTGCTTGATCGTGTCTTCACTGCCTTTGGTGAACTTCAAGGTTCAATTGATGTGCAGATGAGTGCCCATGCAGAGGACGAAGGTGGTGAAGAACAGCATGACAAGATCTACACTGAACTGTTGACGGACAGTCAGGCAGCGTTGGATGTCATTCATGCAGAAGACGTCCCTAAGCGTTCGCGGCATGTGGAGATCCGATTGGCATGGATGAGAGAACATCTCTTGAGAGGTCGGCTCAAGTTGCGTTGGCTGAGAGGCGCGGAGAATGCTGCTGATCTCTACACTAAAAATCTCGGAACTCGACTCTTCCAAGAACACAGAACGCGATTAGGCTTCATCACACAAGATGGACATGTGGAGGCGTTGTACATGTTGTCACAGCTGCGAGTTTCTCCAGAGAGCATGAAGGGATCTGATGAAGTGGCAGTGCTGGAGGTGTTTTGCAGTGAGGATTCGGCCCTGTGTCAGGTGTGTGGATCACTTGGGGTGCCGTATTGCGGGATCACAGCCAATGCCGAGACCTCAAGAGTGTTGGCAGAAACCATCAAGGTCATCACTGCTTGGAAGAACAGAGGGCTTTGGATCCACGTTCACGTGTCCACGCCTTGCTCTTCAGGATCGCCACTGCGGAACTTTGTGCAAAGATGTACAAAATCTGATCTTGAGTGGGAGGCGTTGATGCGATCTGCAGAGAGGTATCTGAGGCTTGGAGATGGACGTACGTTCGAATTGCCAAAGCAAAACATGATTTGGAAGAGATGGGGAACACAGAATGTCCTTCGAGCCTCAGGTCTTGTGTATCCCGTAGATGTATGGCTATGCGCCACCGGCGTGTTGAGTCGAAGCGGTCTTCCAGTGTCAAAACGTCTCAGGTTCATGTGTTCACATCTCGAGTGCGCCCAGAAGCTTTTCGACATGTTTGGAAGCTGCAGTTGCCAGACACATGCCTCGTTCCATGACATTGACTACACAGCAACAGGGAGGTATAGCAAGGTGCTGGCAAAAGGGTTGGTCAAAGCCCTGAAAGCAACAAACTGAAAGGGGGATCCGATTTGGTTTCATCTTACGCCACACATGATCAAGTCATGTGAGGAGTATAGTCAGGGTGCGTTTTGCACAGTGCGTTTGCACAGCACTTGCGATTCTTTGTAACCCAAGTTTTCTAGTTTTCCCTCGGGCGTCATGGTTGCGCAGCCTTTGATGAGAGTGGCGATTTCAGTGGCCCTTCTTGCGTTGATGAGCTCTGGAGTGGAGACTGCGAGGCCAGTAGAGCTTTGGGGAACCACCTTCATGGGCAGCGAGCTTGTACAGATGTTTGCTAGTCCGACTTGGGATCCAGTATGGATCATCATCATCGGGTGCTTTGTCAACGGCATCTTGGTTGGTACGCTGATCATGACATGCTGTTGTGCGTGGGCATTGTTTTTCCGGATGAGCTATGGGCAGCAAAGAGCTGCTACACAGAACCCGCCTCTGGATGATGACGCGATGAAGCCACAAGGTGCCCAAAACAACTCTATGCCTGAGAGAAGTCAACAGATGAACCCTCGTGAGCCAGATGGTAAAAAGGAGGCATCGTCGTTGAGAGCGAGGCCGAAGGCAGCTGGTGCAAGGGAGAAGCATGCAAGTTCCAGCTGCAAGGATAGAGTTGACAAGCGCATCTTTGCTTCAGAGTCTCAGGGCATCTTTCATCACGATCAGACATGCCATCGCATGGAGGGATCATGGCGAACTATGTGGCAATGTGGGAACTGTAAGCCAGAGCCGGGCAACACAGAACTGTGTGTGTTCCCGTCTGGGGACAAATATCACAGTGTGTACTGCAAACATGTGGCGGCCGTTACCTCCAACCCAACATGCATCACTCCGTGTTCGGCATGTGTGACAGGGAACAGCAGCAGGCCTCTGAGATTGGAGTGATCATCTGAAGATGTCGTCATCTGAGAGTGAGGTGAGACAAAAAGATCATCCCGAAAGGGGGTGTGAAAATCTGTGTATAGACACGTCTGCGGGATGCCTTTTTGGCCAAGGCGCATGTTTGACGTACTTACTGTATGTCCGGGACGTACAGGTCTTCCCTGAGCAGTCGAGCATGTTTTTCCTTGAGGTTTTGTTTTGTAGGAGAAGTGAGCTTGCGTAGGTGGCGTCAACTGGGTTTTCCAGTTTTACTTTTGACTCTTGGCTCAAGGTCAAGAGAGCTGAGAAAGCACTAAGAAGGCAGGACAACTGCACGTCGCTTTGTGTGACCGAGAAAGTGCTGTGCAAGTGCGAAGCTGTGTGTAAGTTGGGTTTGTGCTGTTTAGAAACTTTTACAATGTCTAGCAGGCGACTTCTCTCTGCGCAACACAGAAAACGTTGAAGCCACGTTGGTCAACTTTCCAGAGCTTGAAGCGTAACTTCTTTAACCGGTCAGGTCAATAAAATGGTTGAAAATGTTGCTGTTCGTCCTTCATTTGCCCAGTTCATATTTTTTGTCCAAAACTTGTTGCGCGTGTTTCGACGCTCCAAGTCATGCTGACCAGATGCCTCAAAATAGGTCCTCGATGATTCTAAGCTTTCAAAGATTTTGAGGGCACGCGAAAGTTCTGAGAGAGAAGAAGGCTTGGCCGAAACCGGTCCAAGGCTTAGAAGCCTTTAGTAAAGTCTGAGGCTTGAAGATAATGTTGCGTGTAAGCCAGTGAAACGCTTCCAACCATTAAACCAAAACGTGCACTTCTGGAGAAGACAACGACGTTCACAAGGCTTTCGATGGCATCAACCTTTTTCTACAGACTTCTTCTTCGTTGGACACGGCAACCTAAGCTTCGGGCCGCAATGGTCGCAAGCTTGCCGTCCATTCCACGATTGGGTCGGCACGTCGCACATCCTAAGCTTCTTCGAAGTATTTGAGGCGTAAGCTTACTCCAGCTGTTGGCGTTGCCGTGCAGTCTTGCCGGATGTGAAACGGCCTGCAGGATGGAGCAGCGATCTACTTTGGATAGCTTCAACTTGGGAAAGTTGCTCAACTTGATCGCGATTTTGTTCTCCAAGTGTCTGATGATGTCCATGGTTTTTTTTTTTTTTCCGTAGCCCTCTTGGCTCAAGGCCGCTCTGCTCGAGGTGGTTAAGCCAGCAGGGACGCAGTAGAAGGGTGGGAGTCGTAGCTAAAGGTCTGGCTTTGCTTGGATCCCTACACGTAGGTAGCGGCCCCCTCTGGGACAGCCTGGAGGCGTAGGAGTGCTTGGTTCTGTGTTTGCTTTGTAGCTGGGGCTTCTTCGCATTGCGCAGTTCCTTGTGAGCGCCCGCTTGCAAGAAGAATCCATGGCTTTGGATTTCGCACTGCAAATACTTTGCTAGCTGCATTGGCTCTGCCTTGAGTCTTTGTGGGTTGAGCGCTCGAAAGTTGCGTCAACTGAGCCCTCAGTTGTCCTGCCACCTTTCTCTAACTAGTCGAGACTGAGAACGCCCGTTCTCTTTCTCTTTGTTTCTCTTTCTTGCTTTACTAGTGAGACTGAGAACGCCCGTTCTCTTTCTCTAACGCTTCTCTTTCTTGCAACTTGCTGAGATTGAGAACGCCCGTTCTCTTTCTCTTACTTTTTACGTTGTGTTCCCTTTCTTTATTAAAGTTGGGAACGCCCGTTTCCTTCCTTGTTAAGTTGCTGAGTGTGAACGCACGTTCTCTTTCTTGCAAACTTCTTAAGGGTGGGAGCTTCTTTACTTTATTTGCACCTTTTGGCAAATTTGTCTTGCGCATTGTGCAGTACGGATAGCTTCGGCGTAAGGTATCTGCACCATGTCGCAAGATCGAATCAGCAACATCGATGGAAGCGCATTTCAGTGTCTTGCCGACTTTATGTTGGGTCATCTCACTGAGTATGATGCTCTCTTTGCCAGAACACCATCAACACATTTGCTGGAGTATCTTAGAGATGGATGCATCGTGTCTACACAAACTATGCAAGAATTGCGCCAAGTGCAGGGCTCAGAGCTCCAATCTATCTTACTCGTCAACCCTAGTAAGAGTTTCCTTCACAATCTAAGGAAGGGTCTTACACAACAGACGAGTATAACGATCGTGAGTAATTTGCACAGCTCACTTTCCATATCAGACATCCCCTGTGTACTCTTCAGGAGTTATGATGAAGACTTCCTTCGTCAAATCCACAGCCTGACGGTTATTGGTGCCATTGAAGTGCAGGGCAAGCGGGAACTTGTATATTTGGTCACTTACATTCCCAGCAGCTACCCTGTCCATCACACTTGCTACTACATTGCCATAACGCCTTCCATGAAGCAAGAAGCCGGCAATACTGAAGTCATTATCGCGCACCAGTGGCTACATGATGGTGGTTTTGAGAATCTGGCAATGTCGCAATTTGCGATTCCCCCACAAGCTCTGTGCTTCCTTGTGAACCGGGACTTCATTGGCGACTTCGAGTACTGAGTCCGTGGGGTATCTAGTAGTTCAGCGCGATTGCTCGCTTTGTTTCTTTGGTGTTTGTTGGCTTGGTGGTTGCTTGGTGTGTCTGGCGGATTGTGTGCGCTGACTTTGTTTCACCCTTTACGTCGAGCCCAACAAGACCGGCCTACTGTGCTACTGATGTAGTAAAGAGGCGCCAGTCCAAAAAAAAAAGAAAAAGATGTCCATGGGCTTTTTGAGCCCCGAACACTGTGCATGCAACTTCATGCAACCGTCTCTCACGTAGACGGCTTCCATTCAAGACACAATGAAGTAGTTCAGGTGCAAGGTGCAAACTGCCTCGTAGCCGGTAGCAGACATGCTTTGCCTTTTGCTCCAAACCGCTTCCACTTCGCCAAGCTCTGGGAAAGCAGGTAAAACAACTTCGCCAACCAAGCTGCAGTGTTAGACAAAAAGGTCCTGTCGGATCTCGTCCTTGACACTGATGCAGAGGCGGATCTCGTTTACATGGGCCTCGTCTTGCAAGGCCAACCATAAACTCATCGTCTCCAGGCAGCCGTGCCAGGCTCAATCTCTTAACAGGTAGCTGTGGAAGGTACTTGTCGGCACGGTTGGAAACATATCCAAGTGCTTTGAAAACTCATTCTAGAAGGCAAAACAACAGCTCATGCCAAATTATGCAGCAGAAAAACTCTCAGTTTTTCTGTGGTCAAACACCACTGGCACCAACTCGGCAAATACGACAGGTGAATCAGTTAAGGAATAGGTTCCCTTTCTTCGCACGCCACCAAGCTCCAATTTGCAATATTTGCTCGCAAGACTGCTACCTGCTGGCAGGTGGATGGCACGTGTTGATGGGTCCGCGTGTGACCAGAACAAGATTCAAACTGGGTGTACTGCCATGGCAACTCCAAGAAGCCCTTGCAACTGCCCTCTCCACCTTCCCCATCCAAACCCAGAACAAGGCGCTGTGCAGTATTGGCAAGTTCAGAAGGCCACTCGGGCAATGTGGCATTCAGCCAGGGCCAACCTGGCACGGCATGTTGGAGCCCGATGGGTATCCCTGCGTGGAAGGTCGATGAGGAGGAGTTGTTGAAAGCCTGTCTGCACACAATTCAGGAAGGCGTACCGATGCTCTCCTTCTGGCAAGACACCCGGATTGGAAGGTCCATGGCAATGAAGCACTCTGGACCGGCTAAGGGATTGCTCTACTGCTGCTGCCACTCGCAGGTTTCCTTTCTGGAAACTAACGGCCCCAGGCCCTATTTGGATACGTAATCGACCCGCAAGTTATGTTGGTTGTTGCTCGGGGTTGCTCCATTGGTTGGCCACCTTGGGGTGCCCTGGGCTGGTCTTGCACCCACTGTTCTTGCTGTCAAGTCCCCACTGGCTGAACCATGGGGCGCGTGCTGGCTGTCCTTCTGCTGTAGGAGATGTGTGGGCTTGACTACTGTAGGGTAGTCTTTCCCCTCTAAAATCGGTAGCCGCTGCTTTACGCAGGCTCCTTCTCTGAAATTGTTGAAAGCCCTGTTGACCGCGGCCCCTGTTTCTGCTTGGGTACGTGGTCAAACTGGGCTCAGATTGACACCAACCCTGGCCGGGCTTAACAACAAAGCCACAAGTCGTATCGGCTGTTGCTCGGGGCTGCTCCACTGGCTGACCACCATGGGATGCCCTGGGCTGGTCTTGCATTGTTCTTGCTGTCAACCCCACTGGCTGACCACCATGGGGCGCGTGCGGGCCTTGCTTTCCCTCTGGGATATTTGGCCATCTGTATGTACACTTTTGGCCACTGTGCGCTTTGTACCTCATTGTATCTGTCGGTAATTCGGCTGTCGCTCTTCGAACTACAGCTTGCCGGCTGACCTTCTTTGCATCTGCGGCTACATGATGGTGGTTTTGATGATCTGGCATACCCTCGCATTTTGCGACCCCCCGCACTGCTCTGCGCTGCTCGAACCACAACTGGGCTTCCTCGACGACTTCGAGTACTGAGTGTGGGGGAAACGTAGACTTTAGGTTCTCTGTTCTTCTGGTTGCTGCTGGTCGGTGGTTGTGTTTTGTGTTTGTTTTGGTGTGTGTTTGCTTTGGTTTTCGCACCTGCTCCGTTTCACCTCTCGCATTGAGATCCCTAAGAATGGCCTACTGCGCCGCTGATGTGGTAAAGAGGCAATGGTCCAAAAAAAATTTGCCTTCTTCCGAAGTTCTTCCGCTCGAATTTCAGCTTCTTCTTATTCTTTTCCTCCTCTCGGCATTATTTTTCTTCTTCTTTTCAACTTCTTTTTTCTTCTTGTCGATCTCCGTCTTTTCCTTCTTCTTCCGTTTTTTTCGCCTCCGCATTTTGCTCGCAATCCATTCGCTTGCGAACGTTCTCTTTCTTCTGGTGGTTTCTCTTCTTTCACGGCGTTGGATTCTTTCTCATCTTCTTCTGCCACAATGATCCGCTCCAGCTTCTCATCGCATTGTCTTCTTTTTCCAAACTGCTCAAGTGTTGCTCTGAGTTCGAACAGGTTGCTTCAACGCAGCTTGACCACCCTCTTTGGGCCGCCGTCCGCAGCTCCAACCTTCATATTGGCAAGCACTTGCTCCGTGAACGATTTTGCGGTTCTTGCTCGTGTGCTTGTCGGGTCGTTTGGCGGCTTTCAAGCTTGGCCGTTTGCCACCACTCTTTCCTTTTTGTCTGCAAATCTCCACTTAAACGCTCAAGGAGGCTTGAAAACAACAAAAATCCACTTGATCTTTGGCTTGGGCTTCGGCGCATTTTCAAGCTGCTTGACCTTTGCCTCCATAAACTTCGGCGCCGGCTTGGCTTTCTTCTTTCTTTTTGGCATTTCTTTCTACTTCACCGCTGGCTTTTGCTTCTTCTGCGGCGGCTCTTCGGCTTTTGAACTTTCCAGAATTTCCTTCTTCTTCTTCTTCTTCTTCTTCTTCGACTTTGCCAAAGCCTTATCGAATGGCTTCTTGCTTCACCCTTTCAAATCCTTTTTTTCGACTCGCTGCTGCTGCTGCTGCTGCTGCTGCTGCTGCTGCTGCTGTCACTGCTTGTTTCGTCTTCACCAGCTTGATCGCTGGCTGCTTGCTTCCTTATCTTCCTCTTTTTCTTTCTCCTCACTTTCTTCCGCTCGCACTTGCTCGATCCTCTCGATCTGCTCCATTCTCCGAGCTTCTCCACCTTTCTTCATTGCTCCAATTGCTCAGTCCTTTCCATCGTCTCCTTCTGAGCTTTTCCTCTTCTTCTTCTTTCTTTTCACTTTCTTCAGCATCTGGCTTCTTTTCTTCCTCAACTGGCGCTTCGCCTTCTGGCTTTCTTCAACTTCATCAATCTTCAGGCATTACCAACTCTGCCAGCTTAAGCCAAAACGCTGCGGAACGCACGCACATGCACACAAACACTCCAAGCTCATGGTATCCGAGAATCTTCCTGATTTTCTCGTCAATCTTCTGTTTCTAAAATCTGCAGGATTTTCTCCGTTCCTTTGATCGCTTTGATTTCCAATCCTCGGATTTTCTGTATCCAAAACCGATGCTTCCCACACCAAGCCGGGTGGTCGTGGGGGTGCCCAAGAGAGGTGGGGCAGCACCCTTCGAAAGGCAGCAAACCTATCAGGGCAGCTTTATTGCCTATCTCCCCGGGAGAAACATCTTAGCAGCCGCTCCAAAGGGTGCTTGACTGAATTGCAATTTTTCACCCAGCTGCCGCCATCGCCCTCTGTGTCTGGAGGGCTCCATAAAGGGCTCCGTCTGCCTCAGCAGCTCATCAGTATGGACCCAGGCGAGAGCAGGAGGCCCCCGGTAAGCCTGCTCCCTCACATTGTTGTTTTCAATTGGCAGGCAAATATGACTTGGTTGTTTCGCGGTTGCACAGCTAGTTTCCTCTGTGATGGAGGGAGGCGATGATGCTACCGGAGCCTCCCTGTGAAGTCGAAAGGGGCGTGGGCGGTGGGCCGCAGCGCACCTCTCCTCACCTCACCTCACCTCACCGACCTTGGGGGCCCCTGCACCCAGCTCCGAGGTTGAGATTTCATCCCCAGCTCCGGCAGCGGTGCGCTCGGTTTGGGGGTAAGCATAACTCCTCATCATCAGCCTCAGAATTTCGCAGAACTGTATAACCATCATAAACACAATCAACATCGCCATCACCGTCATAATCGTCACAAGTGAGCAGTCGCTCTTCAAGCGTCACGCAGAATCCTGAGGATGGCGTAGGTGGCCGTGCAAGCTAAGGGATGATCTGAGAGTTTCGTGTTTCAGGTCCTCCGAAGTCCAGGAATTCTGCCGAGGCAGCCAGCACTGTGTCAGTACATGGCCGCCGGTGGTACTTAACAAGGGAGAAGAACTGCAGCATTGTGGGCTTCGAGGTGCGCACTTGCAGGGTTCAGCCATTGTATAGGAGATAAGTCGCAGGCTTTTGCAGCCAAAAGGCCAAAGAGGACTGCTCATGATGGCAAACCCCAACAAGAAAGCCCGAGTCAGGCTATTTTCTGACAATTCCCAGCCCCAGTCAACAGCATTTCAGGATCGCTGAGAACCCTCTTCTGGGAGTATCCGAACATCGGAGGGGGTGCGTTCAACGGCCACAAAAAAACAATAGTGCGGGAAGCATGTATTTTTTTAAATGAGGGGCCATGCCCAGAGGAACCGGAGTCCTCACCCTTCAGTTTCGTCGCCGGCAACGAGCCTGCAGCTTTGCAAACCACGCCGAAACGAAACCTGAAGTCTTGAAAGCCGCAAAACCCTACACCCTCTGTAGCCATTTTGGCCCAGCTTTCGGAGCTTCCTTGGCGCGTCTTCAAGGCCTCTGTGTTCGCCATGTGGGCTCGGTTTCTGCCTCTCCTCACTGCTGTGGTGGCACGCACCCCTGAGCAGGTTGCGGAGAACGCTCGGTGGCTGGTCCACGAAGCGTCCTGGGGAACTTTGTCGTCCCTCGATGCGTCCTCCGAGCCGGTCGGCGACACTTTGTCGTTCTCTGATGGCGCCGTCGGGAATTCTACAGGACGGTTTTTCTTCTACCTCTTGGGTGACTACGAAGACAGCTTGCCTGCTGCATTGACGATCAGTCAGGCAGCGCTCAACTCATCTTGCGGGAGCATCGTCCCCACTCGTGCGGAGCATGACCCCGAGGATCCCCGATGCGGGCGCTTGACTGCCACGGGCGTGCTAAAGAAGGTCTCTGGCGAGGATGAGGTGCTGGGGAGGGCGGGGCTCTTCGCACGCCATCCTCAGATGGCTCACTGGCCCGCTAGCCATGACTTTCGGGTGCATGAGTTGGTGCCTTCGGACATTTGGATCCTGGATGCCTACGGCGGGGGTCAGATCGTCAAGCTCTTGGATTTTCTCTCAGCCAAGCCGAAGCACACCACGCCGTGGGAGGTTCCCCTTCGCGTCAGCGGCGAGCGGTGGGGCACCCCTCCACCGTTTTCTCGGCCGGCCCAGCGAGCGAGATGGCTGGTCTACCACAGCCTTTGGGGCACCGTGAGCACCAAGTCGGTTCGCCTGCACGGCGCCCCATGGGGGAATGCACGCTCAGTGGCCGACGGTGTCGGCGCCAACAGCACGGGCTTGCCGGTGTTGTACCTACCAACGCCTGATCCTACAGCAGTGGATGTCGCTGCCGACAGCCATGTCACGATATCGCTGACCGAGGCAGCACTTCCGGACCGTGTCAGCCCCAGGGGCATCTGCAATGGGATGGATCCTGAAGACCCCACTTGCGCCCGCATTGCACTTACAGGCACACTTCGGGCGCTGACAGGTGACGAGGTGACCCAAGCCGAGGTGAATTTGGGTGCCAGGCATCCCCTTGCACCTTGGTTGGCCCAGGGCGGTGCCCACACCGGCGGCCAGTATTTCACCATCGACCTGAAAAGCATCACTTTCCTGGACTTCTACGGTGGCCCTGCGAAGGTGACCGTGTCCGAGTATCTCCGTGCTGTGCCACATGAGATCATGGTTTGAGGGTGTGCAGGAGAGGGGGTGCTTGGAGGGCTAGGGGACTTGTAGCAAGAACTGGAAACGAACTGGAGTAAAATTAACCTTCCGATAGAGGTGTTCCACTTGGAGGACCGAATTTAGGGTTTAGGTTCAGGTCTTAGGGGTTAGTTGTTTTTTTAAATTAACAGGGTTGGAACCTACTTATAGTAAAGATAGCCTTTATGTAGGGCCAGTGAGGGGATGTCAGTTGTGAACCTCCAACACTCCAAGTAGGCTCTTTTAGAGCGGTATGCACATGCTTGGAGACCACAGACTTTTACGAGCCGCGCAGAGCAGAACCGCGAGCGGAGATGGCAGTACAGCCCTTGATAGCCCGATCAGAGCCCGATTAAGAAGCAGTGCCTGTGAATCAAGTGACAGTTTCCATACAATAAACCCTAAACCTTAAACTTTGGGGCTAGGGCTCAGGGACAGTCCTGCTTGAAATTTTAGCATCCGTCACGGCTGGGAGGCTGTTTGAGCCCCAGTGCCCGTGGGCTGTTTTGGTGCATGCGGTCGCAGGGCATCTGCTCCCCCTGGATTAGGGTTGAGGCTGTTGCCCTAAGACTTGTATAGGACTTGTAATTCGACCGCTGCATGGCCTAAGGGTAAGTAGGACGCAACACGCCTTTCGTGAGCAGTGGCATGTTGAAGAAGAAAAGCGTGGCTCTTGTCGTCGTAGCCTTGTATAGCTTTGTCCAAAGACATATACTAACGCTGACTCCGAGACCCTAAGCATGAGTCGCGGCCTTTGTAAAGTCTGCTGGACAGTCTCTGCTGCTTGAGTTCTTCGTCTCCGAGGTCCCCACAGGTTCTCAACACTTCGACTTGTAGTTGACTCATTCGACTCAAGACCACATGCCTCGCCTGGAGAGTCCGAGTGGAGCGCCGAAACCCTTAGAATCCTTCACCATCCGAAGCCAGAGGCGAAAGCCTTAAAACATCCTGGACGATCTGTAGGACCTTCTATATGTGCAGTTCTGTCTTTCATCTTCACAAGGTAGCAGCAAACGCTCCGCCCCAGATGTCCTCTGCGAGGGCCACAACTTTGCGAAGGCCACGAGGTCAACGGCGAGAGACTTTGAGGTTCAGGAGTGTTATCGAGGGGTTCTCGGAGTTAGGATTTATAAAGTTTTGCCTAGTCAACTTGCCAGGTGTGTCATTCGTCGCGCTTCTTGACTTGGGAATCTTTGGGGCAGAGCGGAACAAGCTAATGCAGACCCCTGAATATTCCTTTCTCTAAGGCGGACTTTCGGTCATGAGCCCGCACGCAGGGCTACGGCTGCCGCAAGTGAGCACAAGATGCATGCTTGTCGCAGGCTGATGTCCTGGTTCAAGGTTGAAAGTTTCTGGAGTGCAGGGCTTCGGGGTCTAGGATTCGCTGCAAAGCTCGTCGTTGAAAATGCTTGCAATAGTAGCCGGACTGACAATTTTGCCTGAGTTCCTTCCACACCCTGATGCGCCTGAATGCCCAAGCTTCGGTTGTCGTGAAGCCTTACCTGGCTTGTGTGAGGTGAGAGTCCAAACCGAGCTCCACAGGCTACAAGGCCGAACGCCTTGAACCTGCCAAGCCTGCATTGACCACTTTCGTCGAAGTTTTGGGCCTCTTTCGCGTGTTTTTTTTGAACTTCTTAATCTCTTCTGTGCAGCTTAGGATTGCACATACCACTTTTCGTTGAACTTGTGGCTCCTGGTTGCTTAAGCTTCTTTTGGGGGCGGCTTCGGGGCCCTTAGGAGGGAAGGTTCCATGAAAGGGAGCCTCCAGCTCGCGCCAAGAAGCCCCCTCACCGGCCATAGACCCTTGGAATCTCTACCCTCTTCGGGATTGGGGGGGGGGGGGGGTTGAGTGTTGGCTCCTGGGGTGCTGTGAGCTTGCGCTTGCCACTCCACTAACTTCATCACGAGCAAGTACTTGCACAGAAGACTCATGAAGTACTGCCTGCCATCAAGGGCGTTGTGAGCACTTGCATGACAGAACAACACATTCACAGCTGCGTCTCGTGACGTGTACAGGTGTAATTTTGATGGCTGTTTTGATGGAAGGCAATTTTTTTGATGCGTCGCCGACGCCCAAATTTCCGGATACTTGTCATGTCATTTGTCATGGTATATTGTGTTCGTAGTAGACTACTCTGAGAAATTTCGTGGTGCCTTTGCTGCATACTTCGGCTAGACTGTCAGTTCTGCTTGCTGGTAAGATGGGCCACGAGTAGGCTTCCCGACAGGCGCGCGACACTCCCCTTGAGCACTTTCTGTGTAGGCTTGGAGGTTCAAGCTTCAACTTCGGATGATTTTTCCAGAAAACCAGCTGCAACTAGGTAGAGTCTGCAGTTTTCAGTGTCATGTCTAGGCCGGCGCCAGCGGTGTCCATCGACCGACCCGAGCCAGCTTGGAGGCTCGGAGGCTTAGCTTGCTGACGTCGCAGAATGCAAGAGCATCGTGTTGGTTTCCTCAGGCGATTCTTCAAGCAGTCTTGTTTTTGGCCCGAAGAGCTTGGATGAGGACGCCTTGCCATCAGGTCTATCAGGTCTGCTTCTTGTCCCTCATCGTCGCCTCCCGGTGGTTTTCGAAGGCCCCGACCATGGCTCAGTTTGTGAAGCGAAGCCGCGTGGCCAGCGCGAAGTATGAGTTCTGGCCATCTGATCTGCAACGCGCGGGTCACACCTCTGTGGAGGTGGAGTCAGATTCCGACTTGGGAAAGCATTTGGAGAAGATTGGCAAGCATGAGGTCTATGGGGTTCACATGGCTCGCATGCAGAAGCTACCGTGCAAGTTGATCCCTAGCAGCAAGTTTCGGAACGGAGCAGAACGTTGGTGGTGCCCCATACACCAGGGTGCCTATGGCAAGAAGGCACAAGTCGTCAAAGCAGAGAAGACCAAAGTCAGGTGCTGTGATCAGAGCGAAGCCCTGGTGGACTTCGTGCGTTCTTCCGACATCATGGACTTGAACTTGGTGAAACCCGGTGACGTCAAAGGAGACTCGGACTATTGTGAGCTTGGCATTTGGATTGGCCTAGCCCCTGCTATTGACACCTACAACGAGAAGGCCAAGTACTTCTATGCCGGCATCCACGTCCACGCGCGGAAGGAGATCGGAGGCCGCAAGGTCATCGACAAGAACTTCCCAGCTGTTCGCATCAAGGATCAAACGGGCCGGTTCCCCAATATCCCAAAAGCAGGGATCGTGCTAACCACTCCGGCAGCCTTGGAGTACCTGTACTACATGGAGCACCACTGCCCCGTGAACAACGACTTGGGTGTGCAATCGCTTGAATCCCAAGGTGTACCGCGGTCATCGGTGGATCTCACAGCCGTTGTAAGATGCAAGCATTGTGAGGCTTTGCATGAGGACATTGGGGATTTCTTCGGTGAGAACTACCACAAGAAGCATCTTTGTGGCAGTTGTGGCCGGGACATCTTCGGCAAAGCTAGCATTGGCAATCCGCTTCAGCTCTTTCAGCGGCCCTGGCGCCGGGAGATCGTCGGGGGGAAGATTGACCCGCAGAACAGGGAGATTCACATCAAGTCCTCGGAGCACCGACTCATGTGCTGCTTGGTAACGATCTTGCCATCTTGCTTTAGGGAGAGGGCGAGGCCTCGTGAACTCAAGTGCTTTTTTTACCCTGCATCTCTCTTGTCGACGCTTGTGGCTTTGTTAGACTCCGAGGTTGGCCATCAACTCCTGCGCTCTTCTGGAGCCGCGATGCTCCGGAGATTTGGGGCATCCACGTGCACGGCTTCAATGCTGAGAATGAGCGCGTCATTGACGACACCTATGGCGCAGTCTACGTGGATGGCAAGAAGCTGGATCGCGCCCAGCTCTTCGAAGATATGCTCAACAACAGCTTCTGGATGGTGGAGGAAGCTGAAATGGCAGCAGAGGCAGAGGAGTTGGAAGACGACTGATATCTTGCGTCTCGCACGTGAAGTCATGTGACGTGTGCACGCGTATGAGGTACGGTGCCGGAAGCCGAACCCAACCTCAGTTTTGGTTCTGGGCCAGAGTGACATTGTCCAATAATATAGTTGAAGCGTAGTATATTATGGTACCCTATGTGAATTTTGCTTGGATTCCCGTCTGGTGTGTGGCACATTGTTGCATCTGCTGGTGCAGTGGACAGCGAAGCAGCTTTGGCGTTGGTAGCGCCGCAGTCTGGTGTAGCGTCCACACGATTTCAAACCGACAGTTGCTGGGAGAAAAGGCTGCAGCAAACAGTCTACACCTACAAAACTTGCATGATAGTCTAGTATGCTGTGCTGAAGCTCGGGGACAATCTGCTGAGTCCACGGAGTTGGAAAGCCACTCAGGACAAGGGTCAAGTTGGCACAGGGTGCGCTTCCTGTGTTGCAAGTTTTCCAAGTGTGAGGGCTTTGCCGAGCAACTTGCCCTACAAACTGGTCCCTCCTCTCCCAACCGTTCCCTAAACACCCACCATAGCTGGCCTCAAGAGCTCCGTGCAGATTGAGACTTCGGTGCGGCACTCCTTCAAGATGGGGGGTTGAGGCCGTGGACTTGCAGATGGTTGAGGGTAATCTCTTGTTGCCCTCCGGGTCCTCTTGATGTTTGCTCATAAAGTCTGGGTAGGCAGGTCCTAGGAAAGGTATGTTTGCGTGGACTGCGGATTGCTATGGATGGCTTCGTCCTTGACCATTGTCCGGCTCTGGACGGCTTCCATCCTCACCCAGTGCCTCCTGTCGTTAAGATGCAACCGGATAGGCTGCAAACGCTTGGGGCTCTGAGTGTTGCAGTGTCAGGATCCTGTGCAAGCTCACCGTCCTGAAGAAGCACTTCCCTAGCCCTAAACCCTAAACCCTAAACCCTAAACCCCAAACCCTAAACCCTAAACCCGAAACCCTAAACCCTAAACCCTCAACCCTAAACCCTAAACCCCAAACCCTGGGAGTGAGGTGAAGTCGTTTGCCCATCGCCAGTCGCGACAGGCTCGCAGGATCTCACTGGCACAGGAGGCAAATCGCGAGGCAACTCAAGGCCCCGTGGGGATGCAGCTCTGTGCGTCGATAGGGTTTAGGATTCAGGGTCCCTAAACCCTCAACCCTCAACCCTCAACCCTCAACCCTCAACTCCAGGGATGGAATCCTCCATCTTGCATATCGCGGCCGGGAGCTGGTGATCCGACTCTTGGGGGCGTGAATAGGGGGGATTGCCGCTCTTCCGGTGGGGGGCGGGCGGTGTGGGGTTGGTGGTCGATCTGGGAGCCACGGCCGAGATTGCCGGTAAATTTGCAGCTCGAATCCGAAAGCCTTAGCAGACATGCGGGGGACCATATGGTCCATGTGATCCCGCTGAAGGACTCGGACCAATTCACCACAACTCCTGGGGGCTCCGTGCGAATCAGCGTGAAGCCTCCAATTCTTCGGATACTGGAAGTTCAGCGTACCTACAACCCTGACTCTTTCTGTGCCCGCATGCCCCCCCAAGTTCTCTAAGTAGGTCTTGAGTAGACCTTTCTTTGGGGTTACAAGCACCCATGATACCCGAGGGTTCCGGGCCGGTAAAGGGGGGGCGGGGGTCCGGGGGATCGAGTTTGATGCACCGTTATTGGAGGCTAAGGCCTGTGAGTTAAAAAGCCGTTGAGCTTTCCCCTGAAACGTCATATTGTTCTTTCGGAGAATCACCGCCGTCTCTAAACCTAAATCCTAAAGTCCTAAAGCCGAAGCCCTAAACCCCAAGCGTACATGGAAGGCACTCGGATCACCCCTGATGCATCCTCATGGCCGCATGCTCAGTTGTCGGCGCATTCTGGTTTAGGGTTTTTTTCGGGTTGAGGGTTTAGGGTTTAGGGTTTCAGGTTTAGGGTTAGGGTTTAGGGTTTAGGGGGTTTAGGGTTTTTGGGTTAGTTTGTTTTTTAGATTTGCAATTTCTTTTGAGGATTTGGTAGGACTTGGACTTGCAGTGTAGCACACAGCACCCATGCAGCAGACAGCACCAGCCCCGGGCACAACATCGCTGTTCGTTTGCTGTGGGACTTTCTTCAACATTGTTGAGATTTCGCATGAATGCAAGTGGATGCGCGATTGTCTTCGCATCGTGATCATCTTCAACAGTCGCTGCAGCAGGCTGCAGCAGGCTGCAGCCCAAATTAGACCCCCAAACCCCAGGTCTCTTTGAGGACCTTGGCTGCGTGTGCAATTCAAAGGCTCGCAGTTTTGTTGGCTCAAGAGGGCCCCTGGGTCCGGAGAACCTCGGAGCCTCCCATCATGCGGATTCGTACCCTGAGCCTCCTGAGTCTTCTGCTATGCTTTCAGATGACCGTTCAGCAGGCCGGGTTTAGGACCACATGCCCAGTGGCGCATGCTCTTCTTCTCTTCGCGTCTGCGTGGTGCGCCAAGAAAGCCTGTAGTACTACGAGTGTTGCCCCGGTTTCCCCTCCACCAAGCGCCAAACTCGGCTTGTTGCTAAATTTACAAGCTACTGGCAGTATCCGTAGATTCGTGCACCTGCCCAAACCTCATTTGTTTTATGAGAGGCCGATGATGCGTCTCAACTTGGTGCATGCGCCACCGATCAAAGCCTGCTCCATGAGCTAGTGTGCAATGTCAAGCATCACTTGCTAGAAGTTGCTTTGGCTTTAATGGGGAGCGTCGGTATCGTCGCCTGGTGGTTTTTCAAGAAACTGCGGCGCTGGTGGAACAATGGCTATGAGATTCTCACCGATGAGACGCTCCGTCCAGCACTGATTCTCCCCAACAATGCCAGGGCCATGGAAGGTGACAAAGTTGAGTACCTCACTACCGATGGGGATTCCCGGCTGTTTCTCACATTGATTGAATTGGTGTTCGGCTCTATCAATCCTAAGCAGCTAAAAGCATGATGTTTTTTGTCAAGGTTCCAGGAACAGCAGAGGACTTTATCCCCATGCAGATCAAGCTTATCGGTCCAGATTCCTGTGGTGGAGGGGTGCTCGTTCTCGAGACAATCGCCGAGGACGTGGGTCACCAGGACTCCTGCGTGGACGACACCGGAACGCAGGCAGCCAAGGTAGGGACGCTTCTGGACAGTTTTTGAGCGTTGCTTTTTTCGGCGTGTTTGCGTTCTTAGTAGTTTTTCTGCTTCAGCGCACTGTGCAAAGGGGTCCCACGAAAAAAGAAGCAGCAAAGGTTTTACCGCACCTTGGAGCATGTCAGCACACAGCAAGAGGTACTCGGATCACGGATGGGCAGGTTTCTGGGCGCCTTCTTTTGAATCCGTTTTTTTTCGTGGTTCCTTTCTTCTAGCCCAAAGCAGCATCTTTTCAACATCTTGCAGGGCTCAGCGCTCAGGGTTGGTGATGTCCAGGGCGGGAGCAGTACAGGATTGCCGAAGCCGGATCTGTCGAGCGCTACGCAAGCTCTGCGAGCGATGATCCGGAACACGCCGTGGCAGTCATCGACCACGCTTGGATTGCTGCGGACAGAACGGCGCCGGGAGTGTCAACTAACCCGCGAACACTGAGAAGCTCAATCCGAAGCACCGGCAGCAAAGCAAGCAAAACGTAGCCTCCGTTCGGCAATCAAGTCTTGAAAAGTCTAGATTCTGTGCTCGTGCCCCAGGGCCCCAGGCCCTCCGTGACGGTATGTGTGGGTTTCGGTTCAGTCTCATCTGCAGAATTGCTTTCAGCACCTGTACTGGGAGCGTAGGGAGCTGACAGCGCAGCTTCCCCAGAATTCAGAATGCAGAATGTCTGGGACTTCCAGCACTCAAGGCACATTTGCGATCCCTTCCCGTCGTACAGCTTCTTGGAAGGCTTAGCCCACATCCTCGCATCTCATCAGGAGGAAGAAGGGTGCTGTTTGTCACGTGCCGGTTCATGATAGCAATCGAATAATAGTAGCCTAGCTCAACTGCAGTTGAGGCGACGGAAGTGGGGCAGACCCAGTGACACCAATAGAAATTTCGAGACCAAAAACCCAAAGCGCTGAATCCTAAAGATGCCTGAGCCCTATGAGTAAGGCCAGTAGAAGTCTGTAGAAATATAGAGGTACGCTCTCATATTCGAGGCTTTAGGGGTTTTGTTATGGACACCTTCGATAGAATAATGTGAATATATCATTATAGCGAGCAGATGGGGATTGTAAAAGCGGCATCTGGAAAGCACATGGAGAAGGGCAAGGGTCATCTTATACAAAATCTGGCACTCTCCTGCTATCATTTGACGGCCACCACCAGTGCCACCGATCCCAAGAAAGGACGGGGGCCCGGGGCTAGGGTGGGGGTCGGGGGTGAGGGTGGGTGGGTGGGGGGAGGGGGGGCAGGCGGTAGGTTGGGTCACTATGAAGTGCCGATGGAGGCTGTTTGCAGGAATGGTAGCCCACGGACCCACGCATGTTTAACTCTAACCCCTGAGCCCGCAACACTTGTCATGGATTCCGCTTTGAACTTCCTGTGGCAGAGGGGGGCAGGAACTACGCATCTGCTTCCGCCCGTTTCGCGTCATTTTAACTAAGCATGGGGACCGGACTCTGAAACTGCACACACTAAGGGTTTAGGGTGCAAGGTTCCGGGCCGGTAGGGGGGGGGGGTCCGGAACTCGAACCCCAAGCGCACATGGAAGGCAGTCGGATCATCCCATGCATCCTCATGCTCAGGTGCCGGCGCATTCTGGTTTAAGGTTTAGGGTTTCGGGTGTATGGTTTCGGGATTGGGAAGGAATTTTGTAGGAGTGGCAAGAATTGCCGTGTAGCTGGCAGCAGTAGCAGACAGCACCAGTCGCTGGCACAACATCGCTTTTCGCTGTGCGACTTTCTCTGACATTGTTGATAGCATCTTCAACAGTCGCTGCAGCCCAAATTCAACCCCAAAACCCCAGATCTCTTTGAGGACCTTGGCTGTGTGTGCAATTCCAAGGCTCGCAGATTTTCGGCGCAAGAGAGCCCCTGGGGCCGTAGAACCCGGAGAAAAGCACCCGCGTGAAGTTCGTTTCGCCTCAGAGCCTCCCATCATGCGGATTCGTACCCTGAGCCTCCCGAGTCTTCTGCTATGCTTTCAGATGACCGTTCAGCAGGCCGGGTTTAGGACCACATGCCCAGTGGCGCATGCTCTTTTTCTCTTCGCGTCTGCGTGGTGCGCTAAGAAAGCCTGTAGTACTACGAGTGTTGCCCCGGTTTCCCCCTCCACCAAGCCCCAAGCTCGGCTTGTTGCTAAATTTACAAGCTACTGGCAGTATCCGTAGATTCGTGCACCTGCCCAAACCTCATTTGTTTTATGAGAGGCCGATGATGCGTCTCAACTTGGTGCATGCGCCACCGATCAAAGCCTGCTCCATGAGCTAGTGTGCAATGTCAAGCATCACTTGCTAGAAGTTGCTTTGGCTTTAATGGGGAGCGTCGGTATCGTCGCCTGGTGGTTTTTCAAGAAACTGCGGCGCTGGTGGAACAATGGCTATGAGATTCTCACCGATGAGACGCTCCGTCCAGCGCTGATTCTCCCCAACAATGCCAGGGCCATGGAAGGTGACAAAGTTGAGTACCTCACTACCGATGGGGATACCCGGCTGTTTCTGACAGTGATTGAATTGGTGTTCGGCTCTATCAATCCTAAGCAGCAAAAAGCATGATGTTTTTTGTCAAGGTTCCAGGAACAGCAGAGGACTTTATCCCCATGCAGATCAAGCTTATCGGTCCAGATTCCTGTGGTGGAGGGGTGCTCGTTCTCGAGACAATCGCCGAGGACGTGGGTCACCAGGACTCCTGCGTGGACGACACCGGAACGCAGGCAGGCAAGGTGGGCACGCTTCTGGACAGTTTTTGAGCGTTGCTTTTTTCGGCGTGTTTGCGTTCTTAGTAGTTTCTTCTACTTCAGCGCACTGTCCAAAGGGGTCCCACGAAAAAAGAAGCAGCAAAGGTTTTACCGCACCTTGGAGCATGTCAGCACACAGCAAGAGGTACTCGGATCACGGATGGGCAGGTTTCTGGGCGCCTTCTTTTGAATCCGTTTTTTTTCGTGGTTCCTTCCTTCTAGCCCAAAGCAGCATCTTTTCAACATTTTGCAGGGCTGAATTGCAGCCCCGAGGCTTAAACCCTAAACCCTGAACCCTAAACCCTAAACCCTAAGCCCTAAACCCTAAACCCTCAACCCGAGATCCTAAATCCCAAGCCCTTAGCCCTAAACCCTAAGCCCTAAACCCCAAGCCCTAAACCCTAAACCCTAATCGGAACAGCACAGGATTGCCGAAGCCGGATCTGTCGAGCGCCTCGCCAGCTCTGCGAGCGATCCGGAACGCGGCGTGGGAGTCATCGACCACGCTTCTCGGTGGCACGGTGGGCCCTGGAGGGACATGTTATAGTTTCCCTTTACGATGGGTTTAAGAGGATCCTATTCAGGAATTTTTTCCCTTCTTGGGAATAAAAGGATCCTATTCAGGAATATTCATCACAGAATTTCACGGGCCGTCCCAGGCTTGGATTGCCGCGGACAGAACGGCGCCGGGAGTGTCAACTGACCCACGATCACTGAGAAGCTCAATCCGAAGCGCCGGCAGCAAAGCAAGCAAGAAGTAGTTCAGAGCTGTTCGGCAATCAAGTCTCTTTAAACGTCTTTAAAGATTCTGTCCTCGAGCCCCCAGGCCCTCGGAGGCTGTATGTGTGGGCTCCGGGTCAGTCTCATCTGCAGATGGCAGAAGTGCTTTCAGCACCTGTACTGGGAGCATAGGGAGTTGACAGCTGAGCGCGGCTTCCAGAATTCAGAATGTTGTCTGAGGCTTCCAGCACTCAAGGCACATTTGCGATCCCTTCCCGTCGTACAGCTTTTTGGAAGGCGTAGCCCACATCCTCGCATCTGATCATCAGGAGGAATAGGGGTGCTGTTTGTGTCTCTTCAACAAAGTAGAGGAGTAGTGATGGCAGTAGTAAGTCATAGTCATGGTCGTACAAGGAAGTATGAATACCGTAATAGTACTCGCAATCGACTTTGTAACATTATCAGGAGGAATAGTAAGTTTTTATTGGTAACAGAAGTAGTCATAGTATGAGTAGCAACAATAGCTGTAGTAGCAAAACAGCGGCAGTAGCAATAGCAGCAAAGTGAGGGCTTAGGGTTTACTGTAGGCTAAAGAAAGACTGGACAAGGACCCCTCATGTAGATCAACTCCGTGAGGCGTTTCGGGTTGACTTTCGCAGGGCCTCGTGCGGTTACTTGCGGATTGGGGAAGGAGCAGAGGCAGCAGAGGGGTAAGAATCAATTAGCCCGTAACCTTAAACCCCAAACCCCAAACGCAAAAAATCAGCGGGTTCTCCGACGTGGTCCTGGTAGCTCACTGTGACGGCAGCTCTCTGCGAGGGCTCATTGACTTGGCAGTCTGCGTTGGCTTTTACGCTTTTTGGTAGACACTGCAGACCTCGGACGACGTCAGGCACCCCTTCAGCCACTCCCTTATGACTTTGACAGTAGCGCTGGAAGTAGGTAGGGCTGACTCTTCCTTACACTTCGCCTTGTGCGCTGAAGCCCTGCAGTTTCCGAGTCTTTTTGCAAGGTCCTCCGCTGCACTCGACGGATCTGGCCCGCCCCTTAGCCGCTTAGCCGTAAACAAGGGATGCCATCCGTGTCTTAAACGCAAGCCCTCGCAGAGACGGATGAAAACCCTTCCGTGTCAATATGAGTTCAGGCTTTGAGCCTCTTGTTCTGAGCAGTTGAGTCGGCATGCCAAGGCTCGCTGGCCTTCGTGGGCTGCTTCGTGGGACTCAGGCGCTGCCTCGATCATCCCCCAAATTACCCCGAAATCCGAGTAGTCGCCGACTTCGAAGATTCACAATGTCAGAACACTCAGAATATCCACAATAGGCATAATAGCCATAGCTATCATTATGGTGATTGTAGTGCTCATACTAGTAAAGAATCATGATCGCGACAATAATCCTGTTGAAAGTTAGTGGTCAATGTTCATGCGGGTCACAATAGCCACAACAACGAATATTCATGTAGTATGAATATACATATAAATGATGAATTGTAATCATAGGGAGCACGACAGCCGCTTTTCTTAGCACCCCCTCCCCCTCCCTCCCCTCCCCCTCCTACCCCCCCCCCCCGACTGCCGCAGAGATGCGCGCAGGTTCGAGGCAGAGCCGACAAAAACGATCACCCTAAGCTTCAACCCTCAGCTTCCCTCAGCCCCGTGCCCAAATCCTAAAGAAAAATGGATTTCTGCGCAGGAGCAGGCTCAAGGAACAAGCCTGCAATTTTTAAGAAAGGACGTGATCTCGTTAGCAGGCATGTCCAGCCGGGGGCTCGGATGGTCTTTGCCTTCGCATTGGTTCTTGTTCTACTCTACGTACTTTATATCGGGTTTAGGGTTTAGCGTTTTAGGGTTTATGGTTGAGGGTTTAGGGTTTAGGGTTGAAGGTTTCGGGTTTTCCTAGCCAAAAGAAGAATCAGGTAACCCTGAGTTGAGCTTTGTATGGGTCTCCTAACCCTAAACCCTAAGCCCTCAACCCTCAACCCTCAACCCTACACCCTAATCAGCCCTACCGTCCTCAGCCAGTCGCCCAACCTTTAGTGCCAGAGGGTCCACTCCGTGCCATGAGTTCAAGTCACTGCCCCTAAACCCTATGCTGAACCCTGCATCTCGAACCCGAAGCCCTGAACCCGAAACCCTAAACCCCGAAACCCTAAACCCTAAACCCCGAAACCCGAAACCCTAAATCCCAAACCCTAATCCCTTTTCTGCAAAGGCAAAATGGTTGCCGGGGGTGCAGCTGCCGCAGCGCTTGTGGCAGCTCCGGCGTTCATAGCCGGGACATCGGGCCCGCGGCAGGCGCTCTTGGGGGCTTTAGGGTTTAGGGTTTCGGGTTTCGGGTTTCGGGTTTAGGGTTAAGGGTTTAGGGTTTAGGGCTTAAGGAGACCTTGGATTCTCTAGGTTCTGGGCCTAGGTCGATCCTGAACTGGCCAGGCTCTAAGGCAGACTCTGGGGGTTTCATGGGCCCTAATATATGATCCCTAACCTCCTTGAAAGGGATCTGATGTCTCGGGCTATCTTTGTAAAGGGCATATAAGGGGTACCCCTGATCTGAGACAGGCGTCTTCGGCACGACCCGCATCTCTTCGTGGCGCCAGCGCCCCAACATCAGGCGCAGGCAGGGTCCCAGCATCCTCAAGTGGTTTAGGGTTTAGGGTTTCGGGTTGAAGGTTGAGGGTTGAGGGTTGAGGGTTGAGGGTTGAGTTTAGGCCACAACAATCCCCAGGAAGCAGCGGGAGCACCCCCGCCTTGGCGTGCGCCTCGGCCGTTCTGGCGGCACAGGTCTTCGGAAAGGCCGGCAGGGCAGAAAATCATGAGATCTCTAAGCTGAAAACCCTAAACCCTAAACCCTAAACCCTAAAACCCTAAACCCTAGACCCTGGACCCTGAACCCTAAACCTCCAAAAGCCTGAGCCCTACACCCTCAACCCATCCAAGGCCCAAAAAGCCTGGGGGTACAGGTTTGTTGTGTTTTGATTGATTTAGTTTGGAGCGTTTTTTCACCAGAAGGCCTTACACCCGACGCCCCCATTGTTCAAAAACCCACGAGGCCAGAAAGACATGCAAGTCAGCAACTGCTCTGGCTGCGTTTGAGAACGAGCTGGGCGTGCAAGCGCCTCTGGGATTTTTCGATCCCCTTGGCCTTTCGAAGGATGGCGACGTGTACTCCTTCAAGCGCCGCCGATCTGTGGAGATCAAGCATGGGAGAATTTGCATGCTTGCAACAATGGGCTACATCACACCGGAGGTCGCTGGCAAGTTCCCCGGATACCTTGACCCCAGCACGAAGCTGAAGTTCGCAGACATTCCCAACGGCTTGGCTGCCATCGGCAAGGTGGGATGAGAATTCTTGTGTCGTGTCTGCTGTAGGATAACTACTCAGTTGAATGTTGCCGCATGCATTTTGCTTGGCCCTCCTTCGGAATTCTGTTTTCAGGGAGTGGAGCAGGTGTCGTTTCCAGATCGTCATCGCCACTTTGCAGGTTAATCAGTGCCTTTGATGACCTCTATGTTGATTGCCTCAACAATTCTAAGTTCTTTGTTCCAGGTGCCAATTGCCGGATGGATGCAGATGATCGGCTATGCGGCGTTCTGCGAGATCTCCGCTGGCTACGATGCCGACGTGAACAAGCGAACCCCAGGTGACATGGGCTGGAACCCGCCGCTGTTCTCTGGCAACTCGCCCGAGATGAAGGAGAGGCGCTTGAACGTTGAGATTGCAAACGGCCGCCTGGCGATGATGGCAATCATTGGCATGTTCTTCCAAGATGGTTTGACCGGCTCCGCTTGGGGAGACTGGGCCAATTACACTGACTCGCCTTTGCGAGCGTTTGAGAACGAGCTGGGCGTGCAAGCGCCTCTGGGATTTTTCGATCCCCTTGGCCTTTCGAAGGATGGCGACGTGTACTCCTTCAAGCGCCGCCGATCTGTGGAGATCAAGCATGGGAGAATTTGCATGCTTGCAACAATGGGCTACATCACACCGGAGGTCGCTGGCAAGTTCCCCGGATACCTTGACCCCAGCACGAAGCTGAAGTTCGCAGACATTCCCAACGGCTTGGCTGCCATCGGCAAGGTGGGATGAGAATTCTTGTGTCGTTTCTGCTGGAGGATAACTACTCAGTTGAATGTTGCCGCATGCATTTTGCTTGGCCCTCCTTCGTAATTCTGTTTTCAGGGAGTGGAGCAGGTGTCGTTTCCAGATCGTCATCGCCACTTTGCAGGTTAATCAGTGCCTTTGATGACCTCTATGTTGATTGCCTCAACAATTCTAAGTTCTTTGTTCCAGGTGCCAATTGCCGGATGGATGCAGATGATCGGCTATGCGGCGTTCTGCGAGATCTCCGCTGGCTACGATGCCGACGTGAACAAGCGAACCCCAGGTGACATGGGCTGGAACCCGCCGCTGTTCTCTGGCAACTCGCCCGAGATGAAGGAGAGGCGCTTGAACGTTGAGATTGCAAACGGCCGCCTGGCGATGATGGCAATCATTGGCATGTTCTTCCAAGATGGTTTGACCGGCTCCGCTTGGGGAGACTGGGCCAATTACACTGACTCGCCTTTGCGAGCGTTTGAGAACGAGCTGGGCGTGCAAGCGCCTCTGGGATTTTTCGATCCCCTTGGCCTTTCGAAGGATGGCGACGTGTACTCCTTCAAGCGCCGCCGATCTGTGGAGATCAAGCATGGGAGAATTTGCATGCTTGCAACAATGGGCTACATCACACCGGAGGTCGCTGGCAAGTTCCCCGGATACCTTGACCCCAGCACGAAGCTGAAGTTCGCAGACATTCCGAACGGCTTGGCTGCCATCGGCAAGGTGGGATGAGAATTCTTGTGTCGTTTCTGTTGGAGGATAACTACTCAGTTGAATGTTGCCGCATGCATTTTGCTTGGCCCTCCTTCGGAATTCTGTTTTCAGGGAGTGGAGCAGGTGTCGTTTCCAGATCGTCATAGCCACTTTGCAGGTTAATCAGTGCCTTTGATGACCTCTATGTTGATTGCCTCAACAATTCTAAGTTCTTTGTTCCAGGTGCCAATTGCCGGATGGATGCAGATGATCGGCTATGCGGCGTTCTGCGAGATCTCCGCTGGCTACGATGCCGACGTGAACAAGCGAACCCCAGGTGACATGGGCTGGAACCCGCCGCTGTTCTCTGGCAACTCGCCCGAGATGAAGGAGAGGCGCTTGAACGTTGAGATTGCAAACGGCCGCCTGGCGATGATGGCAATCATTGGCATGTTCTTCCAAGATGGTTTGACCGGCTCCGCTTGGGGAGACTGGGCCAATTACACTGACTCGCCTTTGCGAGCGTTTGAGAACGAGCTGGGCGTGCAAGCGCCTCTGGGATTTTTCGATCCCCTTGGCCTTTCGAAGGATGGCGACGTGTACTCCTTCAAGCGCCGCCGATCTGTGGAGATCAAGCATGGGAGAATTTGCATGCTTGCAACAATGGGCTACATCACACCGGAGGTCGCTGGCAAGTTCCCCGGATACCTTGACCCCAGCACGAAGCTGAAGTTCGCAGACATTCCGAACGGCTTGGCTGCCATCGGCAAGGTGGGATGAGAATTCTTGTGTCGTTTCTGTTGGAGGATAACTACTCAGTTGAATGTTGCCGCATGCATTTTGCTTGGCCCTCCTTCGGAATTCTGTTTTCAGGGAGTGGAGCAGGTGTCGTTTCCAGATCGTCATAGCTACTTTGCAGGTTAATCAGTGCCTTTGATGACCTCTATGTTGATTGCCTCAACAATTCTAAGTTCTTTGTTCCAGGTGCCAATTGCCGGATGGATGCAGATGATCGGCTATGCGGCGTTCTGCGAGATCTCCGCTGGCTACGATGCCGACGTGAACAAGCGAACCCCAGGTGACATGGGCTGGAACCCGCCGCTGTTCTCTGGCAACTCGCCCGAGATGAAGGAGAGGCGCTTGAACGTTGAGATTGCAAACGGCCGCCTGGCGATGATGGCAATCATTGGCATGTTCTTCCAAGATGGTTTGACCGGCTCCGCTTGGGGAGACTGGGCCAATTACACTGACTCGCCTTTGCGAGCGTTTGAGAACGAGCTGGGCGTGCAAGCGCCTCTGGGATTTTTCGATCCCCTTGGCCTTTCGAAGGATGGCGACGTGTACTCCTTCAAGCGCCGCCGATCTGTGGAGATCAAGCATGGGAGAATTTGCATGCTTGCAACAATGGGCTACATCACACCGGAGGTCGCTGGCAAGTTCCCCGGATACCTTGACCCCAGCACGAAGCTGAAGTTCGCAGACATTCCGAACGGCTTGGCTGCCATCGGCAAGGTGGGATGAGAATTCTCGTGTCGTTTGTGTTGGAGGATAACTACTCAGTTGAATGTTGTCGCATGCATTTTGCTTGGCCCTTCTTCGGAATTCTGTTTTCAGGGAGTGGAGCAGGTGTCGTTTCCAGATCGTCATAGCCACTTTGCAGGTTAATCAGCGCCTTTGATGAACTCTATGTTGCCTCAACAATTCTAAGTTCTTGTTGGTTCCAGGTGCCAATTGCCGGATGGATGCAGATGATCGGCTATGCTGCGTTCTGCGAGATCTCCGCTGGCTACGATGCCGACGTGAACAAGCGAACCCCAGGTGACATGGGCTGGAACCCGCCGCTGTTCTCTGGCAACTCGCCCGAGATGAAGGAAAGGCGCTTGAACGTTGAGATTGCAAACGGCCGCCTGGCGATGATGGCAATCATTGGCATGTTCTTCCAAGATGGTTTGACCGGCTCCGCTTGGGGAGACTGGGCCAATTACACTGACTCGCCTTTGCGAGCCTTTGAGAACGAGCTGGGCGTGCAAGCGCCTCTGGGATTTTTCGATCCCCTTGGCCTTTCGAAGGATGGCGATGTGTACTCCTTCAAGCGCCGCCGATCTGTGGAGATCAAGCATGGGAGAATTTGCATGCTTGCAACAATGGGCTACATCACACCGGAGGTCGCTGGCAAGTTCCCCGGATACCTTGACCCCAGCACGAAGCTGAAGTTCGCAGACATTCCGAACGGCTTGGCTGCCATCGGCAAGGTGGGATGAGAATTCTTGTGTCGTTTCTGTTGGAGGACAACTACTCAGTTGAATGTTGCCGCATGCATTTTGCTTGGCCCTCCTTCGGAATTCTGTTTTCAGGGAGTGGAGCAGGTGTCGTTTCCAGATCGTCATAGCAACTTTGCAGGTTAATCAGCGCCTTTGATGAACTCTATGTTGCCTCAACAATTCTAAGTTCTTGTTTGTTCCAGGTGCCAATTGCCGGATGGATGCAGATGATCGGCTATGCTGCGTTCTGCGAGATCTCCGCTGGCTACGATGCCGACGTGAACAAGCGAACCCCAGGTGACATGGGCTGGAACCCGCCGCTGTTCTCTGGCAACTCGCCCGAGATGAAGGAGAGGCGCTTGAACGTTGAGATTGCAAACGGCCGCCTGGCGATGATGGCAATCATTGGCATGTTCTTCCAAGATGGTTTGACCGGCTCCGCTTGGGGAGACTGGGCCAATTACACTGACTCGCCTTTGCGAGCCTTTGAGAACGAGCTGGGCGTGCAAGCGCCTCTGGGATTTTTCGATCCCCTTGGCCTTTCGAAGGATGGCGACGTGTACTCCTTCAAGCGCCGCCGATCTGTGGAGATCAAGCATGGGAGAATTTGCATGCTTGCAACAATGGGCTACATCACACCGGAGGTCGCTGGCAAGTTCCCCGGATACCTTGACCCCAGCACGAAGCTGAAGTTCGCAGACATTCCGAACGGCTTGGCTGCCATCGGCAAGGTGGGATGAGAATTCTTGTGTCGTTTCTGTTGGAGGACAACTACTCAGTTGAATGTTGCCGCATGCATTTTGCTTGGCCCTTCTTCGGAATTCTGTTTTCAGGGAGTGGAGCAGGTGTCGTTTCCAGATCGTCATAGCCACTTTGCAGGTTAATCAGCGCCTTTGATGACCTCTATGTTGATTGCCTCAACAATTCTAAGTTCTTGTTTGTTCCAGGTGCCAATTGCCGGATGGATGCAGATGATCGGCTATGCTGCGTTCTGCGAGATCTCCGCTGGCTACGATGCCGACGTGAACAAGCGAACCCCAGGTGACATGGGCTGGAACCCGCCGCTGTTCTCTGGCAACTCGCCCGAGATGAAGGAGAGGCGCTTGAACGTTGAGATTGCAAACGGCCGCCTGGCGATGATGGCAATCATTGGCATGTTCTTCCAAGATGGTTTGACCGGCTCCGCTTGGGGAGACTGGGCCAATTACACTGACTCGCCTTTGCGAGCCTTTGAGAACGAGCTGGGCGTGCAAGCGCCTCTGGGATTTTTCGATCCCCTTGGCCTTTCGAAGGATGGCGATGTGTACTCCTTCAAGCGCCGCCGATCTGTGGAGATCAAGCATGGGAGAATTTGCATGCTTGCAACAATGGGCTACATCACACCGGAGGTCGCTGGCAAGTTCCCCGGATACCTTGACCCCAGCACGAAGCTGAAGTTCGCAGACATTCCGAACGGCTTGGCTGCCATCGGCAAGGTGGGATGAGAATTCTCGTGTCGTTTCTGATGGAGGATAACTACTCAGTTGAATGTTGTCGCATGCATTTTGCTTGGCTCTGCTGCGGAATTCTGTCTTCAGGGAGTGGAGCAGGTGTCGTTTCCAGATCGTCATAGCCACTTTGCAGGTTAATCAGCGCCTTTGATGACCTCTATGCTGGTTGCCCCAACAATTCTAAGTTCTTGTTTGTTCCAGGTGCCAATTGCCGGATGGATGCAGATGATCGGCTATGCGGCGTTCTGCGAGATCTCCGCTGGCTACGATGCCGATGTGAACAAGCGAACCCCAGGTGACATGGGCTGGAACCCGCCGCTGTTCTCTGGCAACTCGCCCGAGATGAAGGAGAGGCGCTTGAACGTTGAGATTGCAAACGGCCGCCTGGCGATGATGGCAATCATTGGCATGTTTTTCCAAGATGGTTTGACCGGCTCCGCTTGGGGAGACTGGGCCAACTACACTGACTCGCCTTTGCGCTGAGAGCATTTTGCCGCCCAATGTGAAAGCAGATAGAACACAATGGATTGTGTATTGTGAATATGCTTACAACGACTGTTATGATATGATCGGTGTCAAATCAGTGAAATAGCGAATTTTGTAGCATCTTTCATGAAACCGAGCCACGTATCTCTATCAATCGCATCTTCACATACATGTATGGCCATGATAGTTTCTAGAATGACACTGTTGGTACCTGGCAATTCTTGCCACGCCATCGTAGACTGCTCCACTGCTTGACGCTGTACAGCCCAGCCGCGAGACAAGTAGACTGCAGTCACCCAGCATGCAAAAGGGTTTTGCAGGATGGGGGTGCGGGTTGGGTCTATTGAGGGGATTTGACGCGGGCACCTTTTGGGAAGAGATCTGTGCCGTTCTCCCCTTGACCGGGCTGCAGTTTGGCAGGGCACCAGTGATTTCCGCAAGCATGCAGGAGCTCAGTCCTTGAAGATCAGCGCAGATGCGAGAGAGGTGTGCAAGCTGTGTTCTCACTAGGATTGCAACACGTTCGCAGGCACTTGCTGGCGATCTTGCGTGAGAGGCAGGCTCATCAATCCGGCGGGTTCATGGTTTGAAGGCTTTCAGGCTAGCTTCTGTGCTATCACCTTAAGTATATCCTCCGCATTCGGGGTGGGGGGGGGGGTTGGATTCAGAATGTGAGTCCTATCGTGAGGGTCATCCCTAACTTTGACCCTTAGCGGGTCGCGAATGGCGCATGAAGATTTCGACATGGCATTGTTCCTGCGGTCGCCTCAGGTTCTCGCTGGTTCCATCTTCTGCTTTGACAGCGCACGCGCGCGCCCCTGATGAATGGAGTGGAAAGGTTTGTGCTTAGCTCAGCAAGTTTGTTGTCAGGAGTTCCAGCAGACCTCACAGATTTAGTATGACCGTGTTTCCATTCTTATGTCATGGGAATCACACGTGCTATCAGGTCATCGCAAAGAAGGGAGTCGAGCTTGCGGCAAAACCCGTTTCACCATCTGACCGAGACAAGGCGATCCGAGTGCTCACCACCGAAGTGCCAAATACAACGAATGGCGAAGCGTTTCCATGAAAAGGGTGGATATGGAGACTCTCTCCCTCTCCCTTCCTTTCCCCTCAAGACTCTCTCCCTCTCCCTCCCGTCCCTTTATCTCTCGAATCTTGAGCCCTACAGCCTTTGAGCCGTAAACCCGAAAACGCCTTAAGCCCTTAAACGCACCGCCCCTCAAAGCAGCACTTCATGGCTTCGGCTTGCTGTGGCTTCGTTGTCAGCGTCGGATCAAGCCGATGTCGCGACCTTCTCGTGGGATGGCGGCAAGATGAAGAGGACTGCCCGTTCGACGCCCTACGGTTTGCGTGTGTGGGGTTGAGCTGAAAAAACGCATGCCCAGGACCCGAATAAAACCCTGAACCTGACCTAACCCCTTCGAGGATCCGAAAGCTCCCACAGATCTACAACAGTCAATGACAACCTAGCTCTTCTTGTATTTTTAAATTTCTACGACCATGATTCTGAGGATGCCTATGATTATAAGTGCCACGTGTGGCGGCCACTGTTGTTCTTCTTTTCCTTCTGAACGCATCTTAACGCTATGATTACGATTATTGCTGTGCTGCTGTGACCAGTTCGCCTGGCGGACCTGAAAGGCTGTACACCTTTCAGGTAGTGCTACAGACCTGGGCTGCCCAACCCTAGAGAACCTTAAACCCTAAACCCCTAAACCCTTAAACCCCCCAACCCTCAACCCTCAGCCCTGAGTTCCCAGGCGGATCCTGGGTTGCCGGACTGTTGCTCCTTAGCGGTTTTTCGCACTTCTACATCGACGCAGTCGTGGTTGGCATGTTTTTTGCTGAGGGTTTTTGGGTTTAGGGTTTACGGTTTAGGGTTTTTGGGTGTTTGTGGGCATTTTGAGGTTGAGGGTTCCTATTGCCATTACGCTTCACCCAAAGTTCGAACTCAAGTCCCTGGTCCAGGAAGCGGGCGTTGGCGGGCAAGGTGCCGCCGTCATGGGGTTTCGGGGGGGGGGGGGTTCCTTTGGGGTTTGAGGATTGAATTAAGCCCAAGCCCTAAACCCTAAACCCTAAAGCCTAAAGCCTAATAAGGCCTATAGCGTTTAAGCCCTAAACCCCACCAGCGGGTGGGCTTGGGGGGGGTATCCCCTTTAGGAGCCCATGATGAGGGTGCTGAATGCCTAGTAAAAGGTGAAGGCCTGATAGGAGCGGTTGAGATAAAGCCTTACTGCCCCTGAGGTCGGAGCAAGAAAGCCTTGCAACTTAAGCCCTAAGAGCCTAAAGCGTAAAAGCTCCTAATCCCAAACCCTCTATCGGAAAGCCCAAGCGCCTTGAGCTCGCGGCCTTACGGGTGTTTTTCGGGATTTGTAAGTTTATGGGTGTTGGGTTTAGGGTTTGGTGTTCAGCATTGCGGCCTCAACCCCTAAACCCTAAACCCTAAAAACCACCCTTAACCCAAAGCCCTAAACCCCAAACGACCCCGGAAAACGACCCCCGCGGCCCATGGCTCAAAGAAGCTCCGCGCTGTCACTCTTGCTGACTGCGCGCGGCTCTTCCATCACAGCAGGGCTGCAGGTTTGATAGGGTTTGCAGGGTTCAGGGTTTGGGGTTCAGAATCCTGAAGCCCTAAACCCTAAACCCTAAACCCTAAACCCTAAACCCTAAACCCTAAACCCTAAACCCTAAACCCTAAACCCTAAACCCTAAACCCTAAACCCTAAACCCTAAACCCTAAACCCTAACCCCTAAACCCTAAACCCTAAACCCTAAACCCTAAACCCTAAACCCTAAACCCTAAACCCTAAACCCTAAACCCTAAACCCTAAACCCTAAACCCTAAACCCTAAACCCTAAACCCTAAACCCTAAACCCTAAACCCTGCCCCCTAACCCTAAAGCCTATTTAGACCCTGTTCAAACCTTTAGCACTTTGGGGTGTTAGCAGTTTAGGAGTTTAGGGGTTTCGGATTTTAGGGCTTAGTTCATGGGGCTGCCTGCGCATGCAAAGCGGGAGGGTTTAGGGTTTAGGGTTTAGGGTTTAGGGTTTAGGGTTTAGGGTTCAGGGAGTTTAGGGTTTAGGGTTTAGTGGTTTCGGGGTTTAAGGGCTTGAGGGGTAAAGGGTTGGCGGTTCAAGAGCTTAAGGGCTTTGGGCATAAGGGTTTAGGGGATTGAGCGTCTACGGGTTTCACACGACCGAACCCCAAAACCCCAAAACCCCAAAACCCCAAAACCCCAAAACCCCAGGACCTCAAGCCCCAAGCCCCAAGCCCCAAGCCCCAAGCCCCAAGCCCCAACCCCAAGCCCCAAGCCCCAAGCCCCAAGCCCCAAGCCCCAAGCCCCAAGCCCCAAGCCCCAAGCCCCAAGCCCCAAGCCCCAAGCCCCAAGCCCCAAACCCCAAACCCCTAACCCTAACCCTAAACCCCAAACCCTAAACCCTTGTCAAAGCCCTAAACCCTAAACCCCAAACCCTAAGCCCTAAACCCCATACCCTAAACCCTAAACCCCAAACCCCAAACCCTAAACCCTTGTCAAAACTCTAAACCCTAAACCCCGAACACTAAGCCCTAAACCCCAAACCCCAAACCCTAAACCCTAACCCTTGTCAAAATCCTAAACCCTAACCTAGACCCTAAACCCCAAACCCCAAGTCCCTCTGTGACTCAGGCTCCCTTACCGCTGATTTACGCAGACTTCTTTATCGCTCCGTCGGCTAGGCCACGACCTTCCCCCAAAGCGTCCGGCCTGCCATAGGGAGGGATTTAGGGTTTAGGGGTTAGGGGGTAGGGGGTTGGGGGTTGGGGTTAGGGTTTCGGGTTGAGGGTTTCGGGTTGAGGGTTCCGGGTTTAGGGTTTAGGGTTGTGGGTTTATGGTGAAGGGTTTCGAGTTTACTTAGGTCTCATGAAGGGTTCATACTGGCATGTCCCGGCAGTAGCAGCAGGCTTGTGATGGCGCAGCTTGAGGCAACGTAGCCATGTTCGCCTTGCCTGCCTCTGAAACCCAAATTCCCACACTCAGACGGCGAAACCCCAAGCCAGCCAAGGCAAACAGTTACAGCGTGGCTTGGCGTTGACGGATGGCTCGTGGCGGGGTTTAAGGTGCCCGAACCCTCCAAGAAGCCTTGCATGCCTCCTCAAAGTAGACGCCCCACACAAGCGTCCCAAAAGCCCCGAAGAAACCTTAAGCCGCTTAAGCCCTAAAGGCCCCAAAAGCCCTCCAAAACGCCAAACACGCGCCGAAGCTGGTCAGCAGCTCAATTGTCTACTTGAAGGCCTTACGGGGCATTTGGGGGCTTCAGAGGCTTTGCTGGCTTTTGCGCGCCCAAAACCCCTAAACCCTAAACCCTAAACCCTAAACCCTAAACCCTAAACCCTAAACCCTAAACCCTAAACCCTAAACCCTAAACCCTAAACCCTAAACCCCAGCCTTCTGAGCTTGGCGAATAGGGTCCCTGTGTCTCCAAGGTAAGACCCTTACGCAGAGCTGTCTTGCCGGTGGCCGGCCGACCATCTTCCCCCAAAACGTGCTGGAGCCTCGCTCCAGGCGGGGAGAGGACTCTGAATTCCAACCCTGAACCCCCCAAACCCGAAACCCCACTGTAGGGAAACGAAAGAGCCCAGAATCTCCAACCCTAAACCCTAAACTTTGCCGTAAGCCCTCAACCCAGAGTCCCCAATGGTTAGGGTTTAGGGTTTCAAGTTTAGGGTTTTGGGGTTTTAGGGTTTAGGATGCAGCTTAGGCCCGGTTGGCCCTCATCAGCTGGTACTCGTTCTGTTTAATGGCATATGGGTGATCCGGGGCCCTAGTTAAAGACCGCTCCACGTTTTGGGTTTAGGCCTAAACCCGCAAAGCCCTGACCCTAACCCTAAACCCTAAACTCTAAACCCTAAACCCTAAACCCTAAACCCTAACCATAAATTCTAAAAGGGTTCGGCCCCTAACATCTGCAAGTTGCGGAAGTGCTCACGTCCGCGACAAATCTCAGAGGCCACAAACAGTTGGGTTTAGGGTTCCGGGTTTCGGGTTGAGGGTGACTATCTTGTTAGATGGCGTTTCTGTTTTGATGGGTCTAGGAGGATCTGGGAGCCGCTCCCCCCCCCCCATGGGTGGAACCCTGCATGCAGGTCTTCGTAGACGCTTGGAGTTGCAGTGGTGCGGCTGTCCCAGTTTTGGTTTCAGGTTGCAGATATGAGTCTGCATCGTGCTTACAACACATGAGTGGTGACTTCTGCGAAGGGAGTGGGGATCTCCTCCCCCCCCCCCCCCCCCCCCGCACGTGTTCCTATGGTTCAGGGGGGGTTGCACTTAGTAGGTAATTAGGGTTTTAGGGTTTAGGGTCTGTTCTCGGCGTGGCGCCTTAAGCCCAAATCGCCAAAGCCCAAACCCTAAGGTAAACCCCGAGCCCCGAGCCCCAAGCCCCAAGCCCTAAGCCCTAAACTCTAAACCACTTCAGGGGTGAAACCCTCGTGCGTCAAGGTCTTCAAGCCTTGCAACCCTCCCCCCACGTTTCCCTCCACTAAAAGCCCCATGACTCGAAAACGCTCAACCTGAGCCCATCAGTCCCCTAAGAACTCAACGGCTGTGGTTTAGGGTTTAGGGTTTGGGGTTTGGGGCTTAGGGTTTAAGGGTTTAAGGGTTTCGGGGTTAGGGTTCAGGGGCTCATACTCCAGGACTCCAGGATCTCAGCGTTTGGCGGGTGGTCTAAGGAAAGTTCGACCAGCAACTCAACGATGACGGACATGATGGAACAGGCGTCCATCAAGTGGGTGCAGGGTTTCGGGGGTTTAGGGCTTAAAGAGCCCAATTTTGCACTCAGGGTTTAGAAGTTTAGGGGGGTCAAGGGTCGAAATCGCTGAGCAGTCTTCGGCCCGAAGACGTCGGGTCGCTGGGGTGTAGGGATAGGGTCCCCAAATGCTGCTGAGCTCGGTTTTTGGGCACTCAGCCACCATGAGGGAAGTTCTCTCAACTTCCGTTTTGGGTCCTATACAGAGCACGGCACCCTTACAATTTCGGACACCCAAACAGGGACCCCAATCTAGAGAACGTGTTGGGGTAGTTTGGATCTGACGTCACGAAACTCGAAGCCCTGCATAAGCCCCCGAACCTCTAGTTATCGAAGGCCGAGACTGGGTTGTATCTAAGCATCTTACATAAATGCAATTCCCCCGCAATCACTCTGCTTGACTACCTAAACCCTAAACCCCAAGCCCTAAGCCCTAAACCCTAAACCCTCAACCCTAAACCCTAAACCCGTCCCGCATTTTACGTTCCTTAAGAACCCTCGGTGAAGCCAGTAGCTGTGAACCCCCCCAAGCAGTTTTTGGTCCTCGAGCCTTTGCCAGGTTCGATCGTTGGTGCTGAGCTGCAGCGCAGAGGTGGACTGTGGTTTAGGGCTCGGGGTTTTGGGGTTCAGGGTGTAGTGTTTAGGGTTTAGAGTTTAGGCCTTAGGGTTTTAGGGTTAGCGGTCTTAGGGTTTAGGGTTTAGGGTTTTCGGGTTTGCAGTCTTGGGGTTTAGGGTTTGGGGTTTAGGGATTTTCGGTGGGGCTCTGTTGGGTGTTCGGGGTTTCAGGATTTTCAGGGGTTCCGAGTCCTTTCATTCTTGTGATGGGGTTGTGTTGATGGGGGGCCTTTTCCTCCCCAAGTCGCCACAAAATCTTAAGCCCGAAGCTTTGTGCCCTAAGCCCTAAGTCCTGAGCCCGAAGCCCTAAACCCCCAAACCCGAAACCCTGAACCCTAAACCCCAAGCCCTAAACAAGCAACCAAGACAGTTTCGGGGGGCAGAGCTTTGACAATCAGCGGCTTCTCGTAACCTTAAACCCTAGACTCTAAACCCTAAACCCTAAACTTCTAAACCCTAAACCTGCCGCGCAGTTGCTGCTCTTTGGCGGAGCCTTTCTCCTTCAGTTCTTCCTGTTCGGCAACGTGCGGGCCCCCGGCAGACCCAGTGCCCCGTAAGCCGAAAGCCCTAAACAAACCAAAGACCCAAAACCCAAAACCCAAAACCCAAAACCCAAAACCCTCCCTAAACCCTAAACCCTAAACCCTAAACCCTAAACCCTAAACCCTAAACCCTAAACCCTAAACCCTAAACCCTAAACCCTAAACCCTAAACCTAACCCTAAACCCTAAACCCTAAACCCTAAACCCTAAACCCTAAACCCTAAACCCTAAACCCTAAACCCTAAACCCTAAACCCTAAACCCTAAACCCTAAACCCCTAAACCCCTAAACCCCTAAACCCCTAAACCCTCAACCCT
The DNA here is from genome assembly GCA_905221605.1 of Symbiodinium natans. Classification (NCBI taxonomy): domain Eukaryota; class Dinophyceae; order Suessiales; family Symbiodiniaceae; genus Symbiodinium; species Symbiodinium natans. The sequence goes on from CAJNDS010000343.1 coordinate 101,683, forward strand.
CTAAACCCTAAATCCTAAACCCAAAGCCCTCCTACACCCTAAACCCTAAAACCCTAAACTTGGCCCCTCAAGCAGCAACACCAAGAGAGTGCAGGAACAGAAGGGTCGTGCACAAAGGCCGACCCATCTCCGCGGTGTAGGGTCAAGGGTTTAGGGTTTAGGCTTTAGGGTTCAGGGTTTAGGGTTTAGGGTTCAGGGTCTCTGCAGACTTTCCCTCCCCACTTTGAAGAGCCCACGGCTTTGAGGTCCTGTGGCCCTGGCGAAAGCGCAGCGGCAAGGGCAAGGCATAGCGTCGGTTGTGGCACTGCCTTCCCCAAGCTCCCCAATCTTTGGGGGAGTTTCCTCAATTAGGGGTACCTTGTTGGAGGAATGCTAGTATTTGGGGATCTAAATTGGGGGTCCCCTAGTCTCGTAAGCCTTCAATTACAGTCCTCTACCTGGCAAAGTGCCTGAAACCCCTGCACCCATTTTGAATTTCCAATCGGTTAGCGGAGGATGCGCCCTAACCCGATTCACCTCCCTGCCGTTCGGGTGTGGGATCCACAGGACCTTATAAGGCACCTTAGGGGTGTTTTTTGGGCGTATGTAGGGGCTATTTAGGTATCTGGGGACAATATAAGGTGTATATATATGAGGGCTAATCAGATTAAGGGTCTCTTCTAGGGGTCCCTCCTTATACCCCTTAAGTTTAGGGTGCTCGGAAGTTAAGGATTTTTGCACAACAGTGAGGTTGTTCCTCGACATCTCCGGGACTGTGGCTAGCTTCTTCTGATCTCTAAGCTCTCAGCCCTAAGCCCTAAGCCCTAAACCCTAAGCCCTAACCCTAAACCTTTGACCCTGAACCCTAAACCCTAAACCCTAAATCCTAAACCCTAAACCCTAAACCCTACCCTAAACCCTAAACCCTAAACCCTAAACCCTAAACCCTAAACCCTAAACCCTTTTCGGTTTGTTCGCAAAAGCCCGCGGAGAGCAGGCTGGGGCTGGAAAGTTGAAGGAGGACGTGGCGAAAGCGAACCGCTCCGGGCTCATCGAGGATCGGTTCAGGGTTTAGGGTTTAGGGTTTAGGGTTTGGGGTTTAGGAATATCAACCCAACTACACTATGGGGTGGTGCTGCAGACTTTACACCTCAGCAGGGCTTCATACACCCTTAAACCCCAGGCCACGAACCCGAAGCCTTGCGGCCTAACGGCCTAACCAGAACCCTTGTTGGGTAGTACGCAAGAACCTAGCATCAAGGATTGGTCTGGGGGGGCCCTTGTGATCTTCCATAGGCTATCCGCCTGTTTATAGGCACTCATGAACCTTCAAGCAGAGAACCTTCTGCCCCCAAACCCTAAACCCTTAAACCCTAAACCCTGCACCCTAAACCCTAAACCCTAAACCCTAAACCCTAAACCCTGAACCCCAAGCCCTAAACCCTTAACCCTTTAACCCCAAACCCCAAGTCCTAGCTGGCGCAGGCCACGGCCGAGGCCTTTGAGCAGGGAGACCACCGTACGGTCTTGCGGAAGTGGGGACTGCTCCAACGACATGGGGAGGTGCGGAGTTGGGGTTTGGGGGTTTGGGGTTTGGGGTTTAGGGTTTAGGGTTTGGGGTTTGGGGTTTGGGGTTTAGGGTTTGGGGTTTAGGTTTAGGGGTGCAGGGTTGGGAGTTTTGGGGCCATTCTTGCTTTAGAATGGTCAGGGCCTCCTTCTTTCACCATCCTCCGTGTGGGGTTGCTAGTTTTTTTAAAACTAAACTCATCTCTTCGCCCGGTGTACTTCCAGACAGTTCTTGGAATGCCCAACCCCAGAAACTCCCTGGAGAACCCAACCCCAGAGTATCCCGACAGACGAGAGTATCCCCACACAATCCTCAGAGTGTCCCTGTTCCTTGCCTGCAGGGTGGGGATAGTCGGTTTTTTGGGGGGATGCTCCGTTAAAGGCGACATAACGTCGCATGCAGAAATGGTGAGACAGAACTGCGCTCGTTGAGGGCCTAGGGGGGGTCTAGGGGTTTGGGGCTTGCTGTTAGGGCCATTCGGGGCTGTAGGTTTAAGACTTGGGGTTTGGTTGGAAGCACATGCCCTTTGCAAACTCTTATAAATCCCTCCAAAATCCATGGACACCTTAACCCTAAACCCTAGAAGACAGCGGCCTCCACGCACAGGTTCCAGCCAGCACCCTGGTACAGGCAGGGCCCCCAGGTGAGGTTCAAGGTGTAGGGTTTGGCTTCCTTTTGGGTCTAGTATTGAACGCTCCCCTTCCAACTGCCAAGCCACATGCTCTGTTGCTTGCTTCTATTGGTGCAGGCTTCCCTTCTTCCGTGCAGCAAGGGTTTACTTGTTGATTTTCGGTTTTGCTGAGCATGTATGTTAGTTCTAAAGCTTAAAGCCCCAACCCCCCCCCCCCCCTTCCCCAACACCCTACGCTTGTTTGTCCTACCTCTTTGCACACCTTAAGAGCTTAAATCCTAGCCCCACCTGACACCCAAGCCTTAGGCCTTCCCAAGGCCCAAGCTCAAAGCTTAAACCCCAACCAAGGTGGTCGAATCTATGCAGCGCCTGCGCAAGGATCGGTCTTTCATTCTTGGCGAGGCGCGGTGAGGGCTTAACCCTGAAGCCCCTTCAGCCATAAAGCCTAAACCCTAAACCCTAGCACACCCCCCCTCCCGCCCTCCCTTTTCCCCCTCCCCCCACCCTCCCCCACCCTCCCCCCCCATGTGAGGTCAAGGGCCTGGTGCTCAAGAGTGAGGCTCGAGCTGGAAGGGGTGCTTCGGATACCCCGAAAGCTTGTAACTCCTAAGCACAAACCCTGCAACCCGATCTCAAACCTCAAGCCCTCAAGCTGAGACCTCAAGCCAGAAAGCCCCCAAAAACCTGAAACCCTAAAGCCCCAAGCCCCAAAACCCCTAAATCCTGAAGCTCCAGAAGACGCCACTGCAGTCTTCTCTTACGGTCCCTAACTCGGAGTGGCACTGAGCAGTCCTCCACTCCCCTTGCAGGCCGCGCAGAACGTGGACTTCATGAACGATGCTTGGCTTGCGATCTTCTTTACTGGTGGTTTTTCGGCTTGCTGGACTCTGGGTTAAGTGTTAGGGCTGTGACGGGCGGAGTTTAAGGTTTCGGCATATGGGGGGTTTAGAGCGCCGTGTGCTCAGCTCAGCCCGAGCAGATTCCCTTTTCGCAACCTTCTAAGAACCAGGAGTTGTTCCCACTCTCGGACCCCAAAGGTCCTGAACCCTAAGTCCCAAACCAATGCTTTGTAACGCTTATCGTAGAATCTCTGCTGCGCAGGGCACCCGAAAGGACCTGAACTTGAAACAGCCCACCAACGCATGAACCCTTAACGCGGATGAACCCTAAACCCTAGACCTTTAAACCCTTCGCTCTGAACCTCCCTAAACCCCTCAAATCTCTGAGTCCTTCAAGCCTAAACCCTAAACCCTAAACCCCTACACCCCTAAACCCCAAACCCTAAACCCCAAACCCCAAAACCCTAAACCCTAAACCCTAAAATCCCTAAGCCCTACACCCTAAACCCCAAACCCTAAACCCTAAGCCCCCCAAGGAGCTCCTGATGCCGATGATGAAGTCCCTAGACTCGGGGCTGATCAACCAAACTGCCGCCCGGCCTGAGAATCCAGGGCTTGGGGTTTTCGGTTTTGGCTCTTTTTTGGGGGGGGGTTTAGGGGTTTAGGGTTTAGGGGTGTAGGGGGGGTTGTAGGGGTTTAGGGGTGTAGGGGTTTAGGGGTGTAGGGGTTTAGGGGTGTAGGGGGGGGTAGGGTAGGGGTTTAGGGGTGTTTTTAGGGGGTGTAGGGTTTAGGGGTGTAGGGGTTTAGGGGTGGGGTTTGGGGTGTAGGGTTTAGGGGTAGGGGTTTAGGGGTAGGGGTTTAGGGGTTTCGGGGTTTAGGGGTTTAGGGGTTTAGGGTTTAGGGTTAGGGTTTAGGGTGTAGGGGTGTAGGGGTTTAGGGGTTTAGGGGTGTAGGGGTTTAGGGGTTTCGGGGTTTAGGGGTTTAGGGGTTTAGGGTTTAGGGTTAGGGTTTAGGGTGTAGGGGTGTAGGGGTTTAGGGGTTTAGGGGTGTAGGGGTTTAGGGGTTTAGGGGTGTAGGGGTGTAGGGGTGTAGGGGTTTAGGGGTTAGGGGTTTAGGGGTTTTAGTAATTCAAGGAGTGAAGGGGTTTCGTCAGCTCCTGAGGCTCAGCGTGTTTGCGCGCGCTGGGGTGAGCCCGGACAGCAGGACCATGTGTGGTTTGGGTTTAGAGCTTAGGGTTTAGGCTGGTTTCTGCAGTTCTTAAGCCCCTAAACCCGCAAACTCCTAAGCTGTGGGAGCCTGCACCCTAAACCCGACACCCTCAGCCCTCAACCCTGGCAGGACCTACGAGATACTGATGAACCTGCATTTCGCCACCCGCAGCTTCGACGAGGCGTAGCTTGGGGTTGAGGCTTCGGACTTACTTTCAGTGTGTGGGGCTGGCGGGCTTGAGGGGTTTTGAGGAGTTTAAGGGGTTTAAGGGGCTCAAGGGGAGGGGGTTTGAGGGTTTGAGAGGTTTAAGGGAGCTGAAGCCCACTGAACACCCTAAACCTCCCGAAGCCCCCAACCCTCAACCCTCAACCCTCAACCCTCAACCCTCAACCCTCAACCCTCAACCCTCAAGCCCCAAGCCCCAAGCCCCAACCCTAAACCCTAAATCCGAAACCCTAAACCCTAAACCCTAAACCCTAAACCCTAAACCCTAAACCCTAAACTCTCAACCCTAGACCCTAAACCCCCTTCAGGTCAAAGAGCTCGCCTCAAAGATGCGGAATGACGGCCTCAAGCCCACCCAGCGCGCGACACTGGTGCTCCTCAAGACGGCCCTGCAGGAAGTTTGGGAGGGGTTTTAGGGTGCCTAGGGTCTCTCATGTGTTTGGGGTTCAAGTCGTTTAAGGTTTAGGGTCGTTCTCTAAAGGGGCGCTTGTCCCCCTACTCCCCCCCGAGTTGGGCTTGCGCTGATTTCAATGTGAAGTTTTGGTTCGAGCATTCTGGGATGTTCCCGAAGCCCGAAACCCTAACCCCTAAACCCTAAACCCTGAACCCCAAACCCTCTCGTGTGCTTCCTTCTGGAGCACAGAGTCTCTAGCGCATCCCTCCCGAGCAAGGATGGCTTATGGGGTTCTGGGCCGAAAGGCTGTTTTGATTCTGCGCCAGGGTCAAGGGGTTTTGCATTCTCAAGTTAAGGCCCATTCTTGCGCTTTGTTTGATTTGGTTTAGGTTCGGCGTTGGGGGTGAGACTCGTAGAGGTGCGGCCAAACACCACATCCCTATGCAGCAGAGCCTCTCCAACCTTAATTGGCAACAAGCACGAGGTATACGCTGACAGGTTTAAAATTTAGTGTTTAGGGCTGCCGACCTCTCAGCTGTAATTAGCATCGCATGAAAGGACTATGTATATCATGTGTGTACGTGCTGAGCTTGCACCAGGTGGTGGACAACCCCAACCCTAAACCCTAAGCCCTAAGCCCTAACCCTAAACCCTAAACCCCCGAAACCCTAAAACCCTAAAACCCGGCAAAGAGCCAACAAAATGCCCTCAGCCTTTTGTTTGTGGACAGGAGGGCAACCTCAGCCTCTTGGACCGAACCCCTCTGAGTCACAAGGGTTCAGGGTTTAGGGTTTCGGGTGGTTTAGGGTTTAGGGTTTAGGGTTTGGGGTTTGGGGTTTAGTGTAGGATGCGATAACCCCTTCGACCTGGAGAGTCAAGCAGAAGTGTTCAGAGCGATTCTGCCGAAGTCTTGCGGGTGGAATCGCCCCAAGCCCTAAGCCCTAAGCCCTCAGCCCGAAGCCCGAAACCCTAAACCTAAACCCTAAACCCTGAACCCTAACCCCTCAACCGGAACCTCCTAAACCAAGGTGATGCCCTGCAGTGTTACATTCAGGTGCCTGCAGAGGCTTGGCTTGGAACATGGGTTTCGCGTTGTTTGCGGTTTGGGGCTCAGGGCTGAGGGTTCAGGGGCAGCTTCGCATGACTTTGTGCACGTGCGAGTTTCAAAACGCCCGAGGCCCTAAACCCCTAAAACCACGGATGCGGATGTCGCCCCAAAGTTCTTCGAAAGATCTATGTCCAAAGACGCTGGTGCCAAAGGACAGTTTAGTTTAGGGTTTCTAGGGACTAAACCCTAAACCCTAGACCTTAAACCCTACGCCGGCTTGGGGAAGTTTAGGGAACATGGTGGCCGTTCTCGACTCGACCTCTCTCGCCCTCGTCGTTCTTGATTTGCGCCTCCGACGTGCCCAACACGCGCCTGCCCCATTCCTGACAGCACTCCTTGCTGTTCCTTGCTGTTTTCGGCCCGCCCTCTGCCTGCCCCCAACACATGTCATGTCTCTGACTCACCCGTCATCCCTAAACAAGCCCTCACCCCTGAAAAGCAGATTGAAGCACAGAAGGCTGGGAGAGAGGGCTCCCTGTTCGGCTACTAAGTTGCGCTCGGGGGAGGGTGAAGAGTTGCAGAGCTTGAGGTTCACGGGCCACATCCCCAAACCCAAGACCCTAAACTGCGTCACTCAAGGGCTCCGCCAAGATCAGATGGCTGAGGACACTTTGCCCAAGCACGTTGGCACGCAGCTGGTTGAAACAGCCTGCCGCGACAGGAGAGGGAGCTGCCTTGCACCCTGCTGTGCTAACCTATCGGGAAGGGGGGGGCTAATTTGACTACAAATGGCATTGTTCTCAGCAGTATTCGTGCCGAAGCGCGCGACAAGCTGTCAAACACATGTGTAATCCCTGAACCATCCCTAAACCCGAGCCCTAAAGGGAATGTGGTGTGTTGATGTGGTGGTGTGGTGGCATGCGCGAGGGCGTGGCGCACGGAGGCGTCGAGGGAAGCCTATGACAAAAAATTCTCGCATGGGACAAACACATAGCCAGAAGCTCTCCCCGAGGTAGATCCACGGGGTTTTTGAAGGCTTAGCACAACAAAACCGCCAACACACCACCCACCCACACCCACCCACCCACCCACACCCACACCCACACCCACACCCACACCCACACCCACACCCACACCCACACCCACACCCACACCCACACCCACACCCACACCCACACCCACACCCACACCCACACCCACACCCACACCCACACCCACACCCACCCCACCCACACACCCACACACCCACACACCCACACACCCCACACCCCACACCACACACCACACACCACACACCACACACCACACACCACACACCACACACCACACACCACACACCACACACCACACACCACACACCCCACACCACACACCACACACCACACACCACACACCACACACCACACACCACACACCACACACCACACACCACACACCACACACACCACACACACCACACACACCACACACACCACACACACCACACACACCACACACACCACACCACACCACACCACACACAACCACACACAACCACACACAACCACACACAACCACACACAACCACACACAACCACACACAACCACACACAACCACACACAACCACACACAACAACACACAACCACACACAACCACACACACCACACACACACACACACACACACACACACCAGCACACACACAAACACACAAAAAACCACACAACACACACCACACACACACACAAACACACACAACACACACAAACACACACAACACACACACCACACACACCACACACACACACAAAAACACACACACACACACACACACACCACATCACACACACACACACACACACACACACCACACACAAACACAAACACACACACACAACACACACCCCACACACACCACACACACAACACACCAACAAACACACACACACACAACCACACACACACACACACACACACACACACACACACACACACACACACACACACACAAAACACACACACACACACAAAACACACACACACACACACACACACACACACACACACACACACACACACACACACACACACACACACACCACACACACACACACACACACACACACACACACACACACACACACACACACACACACACACACACACACACACACACACACACACACACACACATGGAGAGAGGGAGGTCAACCAGAGACTGTTGTACAATGGTACACTGTTGCGTGGATCTCATCCAGGAGGTGCTGAAACTTCAGATCACCGAGTGACCAGAAGGAAACAACAGCGTTGAGGGTGTTTTGTGGGACGGTCACAAGCAGGTACACATCTGGACATGACTGAAGAGAGAAGGAGAAAGAAAGAAGAGTGAAATCGGAAGTGGCTGCATCACCTCAGTACAGGGGAATCCCATAAGGGACTCCTGGAAAAGGTTGCAGGTACATGGAGCTGGCCAAACTCCACATCCCCTGATGCTTCATAGCTTCGCTGGATTGGGTAGAAGCATCAGGCCCAATCCCCCTGCGGGAAAATTCGACAGTGATCCGCTCGACCCTATGAGAGCGAGATGCTGGATCTCGGTCCAACCTTATTGGCCCTGTAGGGCACCCAAGGCACGTATCCAAGCCCCTTAGCTTAGAATCAGGGTTCACGCACACACACACCCCTCCTACGAGGGGAGACACAATGCATTCCAAGGCCAAAAGAGATATGCTGGTTTTGCACCTTTGTCACCGGTGAGTCCTCCGCCATAGGCCCGTCACCGCCATAGGCCTTCCTCCTCCAGCACCGACCTTGGAAATCCTTAGTGTCGTCGTCATCATCGTCGTCAGAGACCTCCAGCTGCCATGAAAGGCCCCGCCGTGACCCAAGGCACCTCCCATCATCGTCGTCGTCGTGGAGGACCCCCAGCTGCCACAAAGGGCCCAGGAGCATCCCAGGAGGCCCCGCTGTCACCTCTACTAAGACGCCGAGCGGCGAAGTCCAGCAAGAAAGAAAAACGGTCTATTTGCAACTGAGGGGCAACCACCGGAAATACGACTCGGGTCGAGACCCACGAATAGAGAGTTAGACCACCTCGTCTATGTCTCACGACTGGGTTTCAGACACCCTTCAACAATTTCCGGTTCCGCCCTTAATGGCGACTTTGAGCTTCAGCCGGCGTGGCTGGTACCTCGCTCAGAGCACTGGGTGCCTACCAAGGCCCATCTGGCACTGAAGCCTCTCTGTTTACTTACGTGAGCCCCTCCAGGAATCAGGCAATGCCCAAACGGGTGAATTGCCCTTGGGCGATGAAGCCCACACACGGAGAGAGGGAGGTCAACCAAAGACTGTTGTACAATGGTACACTGTTGCCTGGATCTCATCCAGGAGGTGCTGAAACTTCAGATCACCGAGTGACCAAAAGGAAACAACAGCGTTGAGGGTGTTTTTTGGGACGGTCACAAGCAGGTACACAGCTGGACATGACTGAAGAGAGAAGGAGAAAGAAAGAGAGTGAAATCGGAAGTGGCTGCATCACCTCAGTACAGTGGAATCCCATAAGGGACTCCTGGAAAAGGTTGCAGGTACATGGAGCTGGCCAAACTCCACATCCCCTGATGCTTCATAGCTTCGTTGGATTGGGTAGAAGCATCAGGCCCAATCCCCCTGCGGCAAAATTCGACACTGAACCGCTCGACCCTATGAGAGCGAGATGCTGGATCTCTGTCCAACCTTATTGGCCCTGTAGGGCACCCAAGGCACATATCCAAGCCCCTTAGCTTAGAATCAGGGTGCACACACACACACAAACACACACAGACACAGGCACAGGCACAGGGGCAGACACAGACATATACACATACACATACACGAGGAAACGCCTAGACACAAACATGCAGCAGAGCCGAAACACATAAACAGCAAATAAGCACACCAAATATAACACAAAAGGTTCGCCCTTTTTGGACTACCTAAACTCCAAACCCCAAACCCTGAGCCCCAAACCCTAAACCCTAAGCCCTAAACCCTCAACCCTACTGCAGTTGCTGTGGCCTTTGGAGGAATGTTGCTGAAGTGCTGCCGCACCTGGAGTCCGGCCGCATCCCGATGACGGTGCCGCAGCTTGAGGTTTGGGGTGTTAGGGTTTAGGGGTTTGGGGTTTTAGGGGTTAGGGTTTAGGGTTCAGGGTTTAGGGATAGGTTTTAGGGTTTAGGGTTAAGCCTTTTGGTTTTAGGAGGTGCAGAGCTCTAGGGGTTTTGAAGTTCGTGGTCTTGATTATCGGGTGGCGTCGTCTGCCCTGCCGTGCGTCCTCAAGTCCTACATCCCCCTAACCCTGCTGCCGGCCTCAGGCCCGAAGATGGAGCCTCCCTAAACCCTAACCGCAAATATTGGTAGGGTTTAGGGTTTTAGGGTTTTAGGGTTTAGGGTTTTAGGGTTTTAGGGTTTTAGGGTTTTAGGGTTTTAGGGTTTTAGGGTTTTAGGGTTTTCGGGTTTTCGGGTTTTAGGGTTTAGGGTTTAGAGTTTAGGGTTTACGGTGGGGAGAGCCGCCTAGGTGGATTCCCTGAACTTGCTGCTCAACGAGTCCTTGCGCACGGATGACGCGAGGCTTTCAAAGAAGGCGGGCTGCTCTCTATCCGAAGCCCGAAGACCTGTACTGGGTGTTAGGGGTTAGGGTTTAGGGTTTAGGGTTTAGGGTTTAGGGTTTAGGGTTTAGGGCTCAGCATCTCAAGTCCAAGCATTCACCAGTCAAGCACTTCACCGAGCGTTGGAAAAATACCCACCCTCCCAAAGAATCCCATAACATTAAGAACATATTTCGCCTACATTTATACATTCAGGCGACAAAACAACTTTAAAGCCAGCCCAGAGTAGGCCCTAAACCCTAAAGCCAACCCGGAAAAGAGCGGGCCCTGAACCCAGCCCAGCCTGAACCCTAAACAAAGCCCAGAGTGGGGGCCTGAACCTTAAAGCCCCTAAAACCAGCCCAGACCAGACCCCAAACCCTGAATAGGCCCTGAACCCTGAAGCCAGCCCAGACCAGACTAGGCCCTGAACCCTGAAGCCAGCCCAGAGTCGGCCCTGAACCCTAAAGCCAGCCCAGAGTAGGGCCTGAACCCTGAATGCCAGGCCAGAGTAGGCCAACCCTAAATCCAGCCCAGACTAGGCCCTGAACCCTAAAACCACCTTGGCCAGTAACACTGCCCAGTCAAGCAGCAGTAAAACGGCGACCTTCGGGGTCGAAGGTAGCATTGTTACTGGGCAGGGGGGGGGGGGGGGTTGCCGGAAGGTCGACGTTTTACCACCTTGCCCATTAACTCCCCAACATTTGAATTATACATGTAAGAGAGGTTCAGGGTTAAGGTTTTGAGGGGGGGTTCTTGGGATTTGGAGCCCTGGCGCAGGCCTTGGAACTCGCAGACAGCCAAGACGTGGAGAAGAACGGCCGTTTCGCGGCTCAAGCTCTCCGTGGGCTGCTCCAAACCCTCAACCCTAAACCCTCAACCCTCAACTCTCATCCCTCAACCCTCAACCCTCAACCCTCAACCCTCAACTCTCAACTCTCAACCCTCAACTCTCAACCCTCAACCCTAAACCCTAAACCCTAAAGCCTCACAATCTCCTTCAAGTCAAGGTGCAGGCCTTTGAAAAACGCCATGGTGTTTCGGACTCGTCGGTCGACAGTTCGGATGTCATCCCTGTACGTGAGAAAGAACGGCTGAGGGTGATTAAACCGTAAACCCTAAACCCTAATCCGTCAACCCTAAACCCTAAACCCTAAACCCGAAACCCTAAACTTAGATCAGGGACCTTCTCCTTAGATGCCGAGGCACCTACAGCCTTCTTGTCCGCGCGGCTGGGGGCGACACGGAGGCCGGCTTCTTGAGTGTTGAGGGCTGTGGGGGTTTCGGGGTTTAGGGTTTGGGGTTTCAGGGTTTCAGGGTTTAGGGTTTCAGGCTTTCAGGGTTTAGGGCTTAGGGTTTTCATGGTTTCAGGGTTTAGGGTTTAGGAGTTCTAAGTAAGACCTGAGCCCCAAACCCTGGCCAGGAGGCCCCTACCTCGGCCTCTTCAAAGGCGAGCAGTAGCTACCAGAAAATTCCCCAGGGCAGAGAGATCTCAGGGTCTTTTGGGGGCGGTTTGGTGTTTAGGGCTTGGGGGATTTAGGGTTTAGGATTTAGGGTTCAGGGTTTAGGGCATTGGGGTGTTGGGGCCTTTTTGGTGGGTCTCTATGCCACCCAGCAGTAGGAGATCCGCCGCCTTCTTGAGCAGATGGGCGCCTTGGCAGTTTTGGGCTACGGGTCTTTTGGGTGTAGGGTTAAGGGTTTTTAGGGTTTAGGGTTGAGGGTTTAGGGTTTAGGGTTGAGGGTTGAGGGTTTAGGGGTTAGGAGTTAGGCGTTTAGGGTAGGGGGGGGCTCCTGCTCGGTATTCGGTTCAGCTTGAGCAGACACTTGGATGTTAGGGTTTAGGATTTGGGGTCTAGGGCTTCAGGCCCTAAACCCTAAACCCCCTCGAGGGTCCCGCCCCCCCCCCCCCCCCCCCCTCCCCCAAAGCCACGCCCAGGCTCCATGGACCACCTGGTGGCGCAAGCTGTGCTCGACACCTGCTCCAAGACAGGGGACGTTGGCTTGGCAGAGCCCTGGCATCAACCCAAGGGTGATGGGTTTGGGGTTTAGGGCTTAGGGTCCCTTGTTGGGTCCCCAAAAACCATGCGGTGCCCTAAGGGCACCTTCGTTTGGAAAGCTACCATTGCCTTCTTGGATTGGGGGTTTCAGGGTTCAGGGTTTAGGATTGAGGGTTGAGGCTCAAGCCCCCCCCCCCCCTCCCCCCCCTCAGCCCTAATGCCCCTGACGAGGGGCTAAACTCAACACAACCCCAAAACCCCAAACCAAAACTCCAAACCGAACTCTGGCCACTAAGACCCAAGGCCTAAACCCTAAACTGCAGATCGCCATATTATGCAGCTGCAGGAAACCCTCGCCAAGCGCTTGAACCCGGCGGAAGCAAACCAGGCTCGTGTTTCCTGGGTTTACGTTCAGGGTGTAGGGTGCAAAAGTCTAGGGATTTAGAGGGTCTAAGGGTCTACGGGTTTAGGGCTAAGGGTTGAGGGCTTTGGGATTTAAGGGTTTGGGGTGGCGGGGGGTAGGTGCTTCGGGATTTCAGGAACAAAGGCTCGGGGGCTTGGGGATTAGGCAGTCCAACCCCTGCTGCCCGTGTCAGGCTCCTTCGTTCATGTCTCTGATCCGCTTCTACACGGAGGCCCGCAAGAGTTCTCAGCGGTTTGGTCTTGGCGGTTTGGGTCTGGGGATTAAGGATGCGCATTCCCATGCATCTAGGGTGTAGGGTGTAGGGTTTAGGGGGATTCCTATACATTTCGGGCAGTTCCCAACACAACATTTAAGATTCCCCCTGTTGGGTTCACATTGCTTCCGAGTTCTTCAGTCGGAGTTCGGGAACTAGGTACCTGATATTCCCTCTAGAAGGAAGCGGTTATGGTCATGTTGCCTATATCCTAAACACTTGCCCTAAACCCGGTCAAGGCAAGATGTTATGCAAGGCACCTCGTTCCGCTCCGCTCCTGACTGAGGTGGGCGAGCCTGCCAAAGCCTGCGACGTCTATGCCGGCCTGACACAGAAGGCCCACATTTCCCCCCCTCCTCCCCCCCTAAAAGTCTCAGAATCTCCTTGGGGTTGGGCGCTATTTCAAACTTTTCCAGGAGACCAGGCATTGGGACCCTGAACTTTAAACCCTGAAACCTACACCCCACGATCGTGATTACTGGTCAGCCTTTGTTTATGCTGGATACCTAATCAACTTGGTGCTTCTGTTCACTTCCCTTCATTCCATTCCAAGTCCGTTACGTTTCTATACCAAGAAAGGTTTCTATTCGTGTTCTCACTCGCCTTTTCAGGAAGCACATGAATGAGGCGAGTGGACGTATGAGGTCCATGCGCAGGCAAGGAAAACCCGCCCACAAGTCTACACTGTTCATCGCTAGTTTCATGGTGAGGAAACCGAAAATGCTCCAAGAAACAAATCCCTAGACACTAAACCATAGCATTATTCTTACAGAAAGGGATCCGAAATGGGCTCTAATTTAGAACAGCTGCCACATCAAACTTCCCCCAGGGTGCAAATGGACAGACGCTGCTTGGACGGAGCTTGGTGGTGTGGGTGTATTTTTAGGTTTTAGGGTTTTTTGGGGTTATTTAGGGCTTACGGGTTAGGGTTTGAGGGTTATAGGGTCTTGGGTGTTGGGTTGCGTTCAGGGTTCAGTTTTGAAGGGTGAGTGGCTGCTCCACAAGCTACACCCCTTGCTTGGCCGATGCTTGGCACGCCCTCTTCGCCAAAGGGCCCCTCCCTCGTCGGGGCCCCTCCCGAGTCTTTGTAAGCTTTCGTGCAGCCCTCTACCCCAGAATTTTCCAAACCCCGAAAATCCTACGGCCGCCCGAAGCACCAGCTGCAAGTTTATCACGCCCGTTGCCCGTTGCCGCAACTCTTCGCGCCCGTCAAACCCTGCCGTAAGCCAGGGGGCAACATCCCAGCCACAATCCCTAAACCCTAAACCCTAAACCCTAAACCCTAAATAAATTCTAAACCCTAAATCTTGGGAATCATCCGAGGCAGCGGCCAACCATCGATGCCCGCACAAAGCACTGCCTCATCGCGGCTGCCCAAAGTTGTGAGCGCCAGGAGACCCGCGCAGGTGTGGGGTTAGGATTTAGGGTTTTAGGGTTCAGGGTTACTGTTTAGGAGTTAGGGTTCAGGGATATGGTTTGTTCAGGGTGTTTTTGATTCAAAGGCTGTGGCTGGCAGCAAACAGACACTCACGAGACAAGAGACAAGTTTGCTAGATCCTTAGGGTATCCAGGGCAATTCGTGTACTGATGCTCCACTGCTAGACTAGACTTTGACAATGAAAACGAGGGTTGTGATTGTTGTCTGGGTTCCAGAGGCAGAATCCCCAATCATACAGCCCAAAGTGCACGCAAGCCGAAAGTTCGAAAACACCACAAGCCATCTTATCACCTGGGCTCAACATCTCAATCCGGGGAGTTTGGTTATTCCCCTAAACCCCTAGAGTCTACCCTAGAGGGTCGGGGAGTCTGCTTTCTTGTCCCTTGGAGGACCTCCTCGAGGATCTGATTGAGGTGGATGCAGCACAAGGCCCACCAAGAATTCTGATGCACAGCTGCCCCCCCTCCGAACAAAAAAAGGTTCGCCCCCGAATATACGATAGCAAGACACAAACGTGAGGGGCTCCAACACTGGGTCCTGGCCTTACCCGGATGGCTTGCTTGAGGACATTTCAGTTAGGCTTGGGTTCGGGAGTTTCGGGCTGAGGGGTTCGGAGATTAAGGGGTCTAGAGGTTTAGGGGTCTAGGGCTTTAGTGTTTAGGGTAGTCCACTCGAGGGTTGCCAACCGCAAACCCGAGTTTCCACCCCACTACCCTGCGTCTGGCCCATCCTCCCAAATGGTTTGGGTCCAGTTTAGGTTGCAGGGTTTAGGGTTCGACATAGGTGTGGGAATACACGCGTGAGATCTTCTGCTGCTGCGCCAGTAGGAGAGGACGCCCTGAGCCCTAGGCCCTCTGGCCCTTGAAATTCCGAAACTCGAAACCCAAACCCAAAACCCAAACCCGAAACCCTAAACCCGAAACCCTAAACCTTGCCAGGCGGCGCACTTCTTCGGTCGGGAGGCGTGCGGGAGTTGCGGGTTCGGGGCCGTGAAAGTTCGGAGCTTCAGATTCAAAGGGGGAGGTTCGGATCGTTGCGGGTTTCGGATTTCTTTTCTTTAGGGTACCACCGCCCCCCCCCCCCCCGCCCCAAAACAGAAAGGCACCCCAAACTAAGAACAGCCTCCCAAATTGAGACCGGTTCTATGCAAGCTTCGCCGGCCCAGCTATCAACCCCAGAACCGGCCAAACCTAAGACCCTAAAGCCTCAACCCAAACCCCACGTTGAAACAGGGGTTCCTTGCTGTGATTAGTGAGTGTAGTTGGGTTCCTTGTATCCATAGTGGTGAGTAAGTGTATGGGTCCTTTTGGGGGCTACAATAGTAAGACAAACCCTACTTCAAAAACCCAAACCCCCAAACCGTATACTGCGATACCAAAACCCCCAATCGATTCCACAACCCCAAAACCCCAAGCCCTAGTCCAACGCACCCAGCCCTAACCAACCGACTCCACACCTGGGTTCTTGTTGAGGGACATAATCAGCTTGGTAGTGCAGTGGTACCCTTTTTTGCCTCTCTTTTTGGTTCTGGGTTCCCTGGTTCCCTTTTAACCTTTAAGCTTTGGCGAGCCACAGGCAAGAACGGCGGAATCGATGGCGTCCTCAGTATGCTTCTCGCCGTTTTTTTTTTTTTTTTTTTTTTGGGGGGGGGGGGGGGGGTTAGATGTTCCCCCTTATACAAACCGTCCTTCATAGAGATTGTAGTACCCTGTTATAATCCCGATTACGGACTGTTAGTATCAGAGGGAACATTTCAAGGTAGGGTTTATGGGTTTGGGCTGAGAAGTCTGGGCTTCGAGGGGTTTTGGGCTGAAGGGACTTGGGTTGGGGTCTAGGGTTTAGGGTGTACCGGTTGAGTGTTTGGGGTAGAGCCCCGACCTTCGCGTCCCTCAGCTTTCAGAAAGCAGACATCGCCATGGCTGAAGGAAGGGGAGTTGCACAGCCAGAGGCGTGCGAAAGAAACAGTTGTGGCTAGAAAAAGTATGAGTTGCGCATGCGTTGCAAAGCAGTCACAGTTTCTCAGTTGTGACAGTACATCTTGATGGCACTGTTGGT
Source organism: Symbiodinium natans (assembly GCA_905221605.1). NCBI lineage: Eukaryota > Dinophyceae > Suessiales > Symbiodiniaceae > Symbiodinium > Symbiodinium natans. The sequence continues at coordinate 118,344 of CAJNDS010000343.1, forward strand.
GACCCAGGCTCCAGACCAGAAGCACCATTGTTGCTATTGCTTTTGGCCGGGAGCCAGAAACCGGGGGGGGGGGGGGGGTGGGATCTCAGGCAGATGAGTGCCACAATGTTCCCTAGCATGGCTTCTTACTTAAGGCCCCTTCGCCTTCCCTCATAACCCTTGACTCCTAAAGTTGTAGCAGTTTAACCTGAGCCTTAACCGTAAACCCAGAGCCCTGAATCCTGAGCCTTACGCCTTTGCAACTCTCCCACCTGAGGCTAGAGGGCCCGACGAAGCTTCCCTCAACGGCCTGGAACATTGCCTTGGACACCTGCGTGGAAAACGGGGAACTGGACAAGGCCAAAGGGTTTAGGGCTGAGGGTTTAGGGTTTAGGGTTTAGGGCTGCTTGGGATCTTTCAAGATTTGGCTCGGTCATGGGGTACCAGTTATACGACGGGCCTTGGTGCCCAAGCCGACCATCCTTATGAGAACTCCCCAGTGCCCGTCAGGCCAAGCACCTCGCGAAGAAGATGAAGGAAGCGGGCGCGCTTTGGCCGCATGACCCCGGCATGATCGGAGACAACATCGAGACTCAAGATTGTCAGGCTAAGTCTTAGGTTTCAGGGTTTTAAGGTTAAAGTTTAGGTTTCAGGATTTTTTCAGGTTGAGCTTTAGGTTTCGTCTTTTGGTTCAGAGCGCTGCAATTCACTGCAGCCTGGTTCAGGTCATTGACGTCGTGTCCTACAACACCCTGCTGAAGGCTTACGTGCGCCACAGCCTCTTCGACCAAGCATGCTCCCTCCTCTTGACCATGCGCCTGGCCCTCAGCGAAGATCTAAGGAGCTGAGGGCTCAATTCGTGACAGCAAAGAAGCCTGTTAAGGACTTGGTAAAGTTCCATCAAAGGCTTAAGTAAATGCTGTGGCAAGGACCTTGTGATTCATTCCGAATTTCGAGCCCAACCAGAGCGCCAAGTCCTTTTTCAGCCCTGCCCTGTTGAGATCCTGGGGGCCTCGTTAAGGTCAGGACTCGGCGCACATGCCGAATGCTGTGACCTACCACGAGCTCATCAGCGGCCTGCTGAAGGCCAACAAGGAGATACACAGGACCCAGTGTGGAAATTGCCAGTTGGACCATGGGGCGAATGGATGAGTTTATTGTCAAATTCTGGGAGTCCGTTTTTCATGCGATCCCAGAGGCCAGTGGAGTTAAGATCGCAAGCCTTAGCCCAATCCCCAAACCCTAAACCGCGAGACCCTGACAGTACGCCCTCAAACCCAAGAAGCCACATAGTGACGAGCCGGGGAGCTTTGTGGACATACAGCAGATGCTTGAGAGTTCTCTCGCTTCGTCTTCAAACCCTGCAAGTCTCGAAAGCCTGAACCTCGCCCCCCCCCCCCCCCCCAAATCCCCAAGACGCCTCGCAGCGGCCCGAAGCATCTGATGCATCACTCCGCGAGGACCCGTGCCTGGGAGTTGGTTGCGGAGACTTGGAAGCGTGCTGTGGTGTTGATTTAGGGTTTATAGTGTTTGGGGTTTATCGGTCTCTAAGCCTTTAGGCCTTAAGGAGGGTTTCACGGGTTAGGGACGTTTACAAAGTCAAGAGCTCGAGAGACAGCCATGTGTTTGTGTTCGCAAGGTCCGGGGTTGAGGCTCTGGGGTTGAGGCTGTGCGGGGCCCACAGGTTTTCAAGGAGTGATGCCCCCAGGAGATGCAGGCGGACCAGGTGGTGCCAAACAAGCTGCTGATCGCCAACCTGCTGCGCAGTTTAAGGCCCCACAGCTGTCCATGGTCTGATGCCGACCAGGGTGTAGGGTTCAGGGGTTTGTGCTGGGTTTGGGGTCTTACAAACTACGACGTCATGAAGCAGACTGTTTGTGCATGTCGCTACTTGAAGGTTCATGGGTGTTGATAAGTAGGGTTATAATTCCCCTAAGTAAGGTTGTCACCATAGTTGCCCTATGTATGACCCTACTTACGAGTACCCATGAACCTCCAAGTAGTCGTTGTCCTGGCAACTGCCGCCTCACTTTCCGTTTTGGGTCGAGTGTTCGGGTCGCCGGTGGCAAGTGCTAGAGGAGTTCTTGCACAGCAAGCCCCCCCACGCTCAATCCTCGGAACCCCGTCTTTTCGGACCCTCGGAGGCCCCACGCAATCCCGGATAAAGAACAGCTGAAAATCATCAGTCGGAATAGCAGAAATGATCACAACAACGGTAACACTAGTCGGAGTCGGAAAGCCTTGCAATAGCAAGGAATATTTGGTTTCCCGAATTAGAGGGTGTCATTGGGGTCCTGCTTATAAGGGAATCCTACGATTTGGGGTCCCCTATGTTCGTAAGCCTCCATATGGGCTCAGCCTAGGGTTTGGGTTTTCAGGAACAAAAGGAGGGGCCCATTTTAAGGCACCTTAGAAACTATTTGGGGGAGGCATATAGGGACGAAAGAAGGTAGAGGGGGAACAAGAGTAAGGGTCCCTTCCCCTAAACCCTCCTGATACCCCTTAGGATCCGTGGCCCCTGCCTCTTGGTGATGCTGCGCTGGTGTCGTCATTTCTGCCCCTCTAGTTGATGCAGGGATTGCAGATGAAGCATGCCCCCCTATGCCGAAAGGGTTGAACGATCTGGCGAAGCCCAAACCCTAACCCCCCCCCAACCGAAGAACTGAACTTGGGACCCTAAACCCTAAACACTAAACCCCAAACCCTAAACCCAGCCCTCAACCCTCAACCCTCAACCCTCAACCCTAAACCCTAAACCTAAACCCTCAACCCTCAACCCTCAACCTTCAACCCGAAACCCTAAACCCTAAACCCTCAACCCTAAACCCTAAACCCGAAACCCTAAACCTTAAACTGTAAACCCTCAACCAGGCCGAAGTCCTACGCCAATGAAATCAACCGGGCGATGCAGCTGGTGGATGCGGTGCAGCATCAGGCGCGGTAGGGTTTAGGGTTTAGGGTTTAGGGTTTAGGGTTTAGGGTTTAGGGTTTAGGGTTTCGGATGAATCCAAAAGACCCCAGCGCCAGACCCCCCAAAGCCCACGTACATGAAACCTTCTGTGCTTCAGGTGGATGAGGGCCTCCTATGCACCACGCTCGAAGCTGGCGTGCGAGTCGGCAAGGTGCGAACAGCAACGTTTAAGACATTGAGGGTTCAGGTTTAAGGTTTAGGGTCTAGGGTGAGAGTGGGGGCTTGCAAGGCTTTGTGGGGCTTAAGCTCCTGCCACACGTTGTTGGCCCCCACCATCTTGGTCAGTGTCCCGTCAGGCCCTACACTTCATGCATGCCCTAAAACCTAAACTCTAAACCCTAAGCCCTAAACCGTAAACTCTCAACCTAAACTTTTAACCCTAAACTCTCAACCCTAAACTCTCAACCCTAAACCCTCCTAAACCCTAAATCCTGAACACATGAACTCGGAACCCTAAACCCTGTTTCCCCAGGTCCCGGTGGTGCAGAAGAAGCTCAAGACCTTCCACGGAGAAGGGGCCCCCTTCCCCGTGAAGGTGACTGGGGCCCACAGCTTCGGCTCCCTCATCAAGGTCCTTGAGGGTAGGGTTTGGGGTTTGGGGTTTAGGGTTTAGGGTTTAGGGTTTAGGGTTTAGGGTTTAGGGTTTAGGGTTTAGGGTTTAGGGTTTAGGGTTTAGGGTTTAGGGTTTAGGGTTAGGGGCCAAAGTGGCAAGTGGCTGTAGCTCTACCCGAAGTGGACCTAGTTAACCTCCAATCTAAACCAAACCCTAAACCCTAAACCCTAAACCCTAAACCCTAAACCCTAAACCCTAAACCCTAAACCCTAAACCCTAAACCCTAAACCCTAAACCCTAAACCCTAAACCCTAAACCCTAACCTAAACCCTAAACCCTAAACCCTAAACCCTAAACCCTAAACCCTAAACCCTAAACCCTAAACCCTAAACCCTAAACCCTAAACCCTAAACCCTAAACCCTAAACCCTAAACCCTAAACCCTAAACCCTAAACCCTAAACCCCAATCCCTAAACCCTAAACCCCAAACCCCAAACCCCAATCCCGGGCGCAGGCCTACGGCTTCGTCAAGGATGTGGCGGGCGCCTGGGCATGCTGGCGTGAGATGTCCATGCAGCACATCCAGCCCCTTGCGCGCCGTTTCGGGCTTGGCTTCGGGGTTAAGGGTTGAGGGTTGAGGGTTATAGGGGTTAGGGTTTAGGGTTTAGGGTTTAGGGGTTTCGGGCCTAGGGTTGTAGGGGTATAGGGGTTATAGGGTTGTAGGGTTTTCGGGTGATAGGTTTATAGGTTATAGGGTTTAGGGTTTAGGTTTCAGGCAAAAGGGATGGGTTATGGGTTGAGGGTTAAGGGTTAAGGGTTGACGGTTGGGTTTCGGGTTTGCACGCAGGACCTAGGGATGTGATGTGTTGCCCCTGCTTTGGGTTTAAGAGGCTCTCATTCCCTAAACCCCAAACCCCAACCCCCCCAAACCCCAAACCCCAAACCCTATACCTTCAACCCTAAACCTTAAACCCACAAACCCTAAACCCCAAAAGCCCCAAACCCTCGAGAAGCCCGCATCCCGGCCATGAGTTCGCGAGCACCCTTAGAGGAAGATGCGTTTGGTTTAGGGTTTAGGGTCTGGGGATTAGGGTTCAGGGGTTTAGGGTTTCAGGCTTTCGGCTTTGGGGTTAGGGGTCTAGTGAGGGTTTGGGGTTCAGGGTTAGGGTTTGCGGTTTCAGGGTTGAAGGGTTTTGGGATGTCCTGCCCTTGTCCTCCTCCTTGTGAAGGCCAACGAACATCACCCTTGGCTGTATGGTGGAGGCGCAGCTTAGGGGTGGTTCATGGATTTTGGGGTTCCGGGTTTTGGGTTGCGGGCTTACACGCTAACCCTAAACCCGTAAACCCCTAAAACTGAAACTCTAAGCCCTAACTCCCCTAGCCGCCCTAGCCCTGAACCTGACAGGGCAGAGCCTTCCCGACAGGGGCCTTGTGGATGGCTCGGGGTCTTCCCCTGTTGCCTGCTACTTAGGGTTTTGGGCGTAGGGGTTTGGCTTTAGGGTTTAGGGTTTCGGGCCCATACATCCCCACATCCACCCTCAGGCAGTGGCGAGCAATGGCGATGTCGACGGAGCGCACGAGCTTGTCCAAAGGCTTCGCGCTCCTGAGCCCCCCCACACCCTAAACCTTGAAACCCAATCCCCCAAACTTAGACCCTAAAGCAAAGAAACCTCAAGCCCTAACCCTAAACCCTAAGCCCTAAGCTCTAAGCCCTAAGCCCTAAGCCCTAAGTCCTAAAGCCCTAAACCCTAGTGGTGACGAGGGTAGGGGATTCGCCCACAGAGCTTCCTCTTCTGCGCTTTCCGACAGCCCGAGGCTGCTGGAATCTCCAGAGACAAAGTCGCAGGCCGCGCTGGGAGGGTTTAGGGTTTCGGAGGGTTTAGGGCTTCGGGTTTAGGAGGGTTTAGGAAGCCTTAAACCCCAAGCTCCCCCTTTATACCCGAAACCCTAAACCCTCAGGAACGCCCAAGCCTTGCCCGTGAAGCTTGAGCCGCGCCAGCCTCTTGTACGGTACGAAAGGGTAGAGCCGCGATGTTGTGCACTCGGGTTTAGGGTTTAGGGCTAGGGTTTCGGGCCGCGGTTTTGGAGGTTTTGGGGGCGGTGAGGTTCGCTTAAAGAAAAGAGCCTCCCACTGTGCTGCCCGGGCTCCAACCCTCAACCCTAGACCCTAAACCCTAAACCCTAAACCCTACATCCCGAACCCCGAATTCACCCTCAACTCTTACAAACTATAGACCCTAAACCCTGAACCCCAAACTCTAAAACCGTAGACCCTCAACCCTAAACCCTGTTTCTGGGTCAAACCCTGAACTCCCTCAACCCTCTGAAACCTTTAGATGTGGAGGTCAACGCCGTCATCTACGGGTCGATCCTGAAAGGCTTCAGCCGCAAGAAGCGACTCTTAGCGGCCTTTTGGTTTGGGGTTTAGGGTTTAGGGTTTAGGGTTTAGGGTTTGGGGTTTAGGGTTTAGGGTTTAGGGTTTAGGGTTTAGGGGTTAGGGGTTAGGGGTTTAGGTAAGGGTTTATAGGATTATAGGTTTATAGGATTATAGGTTTATTCGAGGGTTTTTTGGGTTCAGAGGGGGCTGAATGGGGTTTCGAGAGTGAGGGCTTGTGGGTTGTGATGGGGGACAAACAGGAGCGTCACACTCTCAAGTCGAAACCCCCAACCCGAATCCAGCCCAAACGCCAAGTGCAAGGCATGGACCGGGTGTGGCATGCATTCAACGAGATGCAAGTCCACGGATCCTTGGCAAGATGGTTACAGTTAGCCAAGTCGTGGGGGTCCGTGCGCTCGTGAAGCCTCTCTTTTGACCCCTGCCTTGACTGCTCCCAAACTCGAAATGAGGCCTGATGAATCCGTGGGGGTAGCTGCAAGCTGGGGGTGGTGTGGGGTTTAGGGCTTAGGGCCCTGAAACGTCATCCGAAAACCCGAAAACCATGAAAGCCCCAGCTGTCCTAAGGGATCACCCCGACCCTCATGAGCTTCAACGCCATTCTCGATGGCTGCGTCCGCAACGACGAGGTCGACAAGGCCGGTGCACCCCTGAAGTACGTTTAAACCGGGTTTAGGGGGGGGTTATATGGGGGGGTATGGGCGGGGTATTGGGGGCGGGGGGGGGGTATGGACTTGGGCAGGATGCCCATTCCCTGACATAGGGCACCTACGACTTGCTGAGCTCATTTGTGTGGGCGGCTTTTTGACTTGGACCTCTTGCCCCGCCCCCTTGTGAAGATTGCTTGCGTTGAGGCCTTCGGGCCCTGGTTTAGCAGGCTTCAGGGTTGAAAGGTTTTTCGCCGCGCTGCTTGGGAGGCAGCCTTAAACGCCCCTGTTGCTCCGTTGCCAGATCGACGGACTGCTCGAGACCATGCGGAAGTACGGTTTCACGCCGAACCTGATCACATACAGCACCCTCATCAAGGCTCAGCTAAGCCTAGACCCTGAACCCTACACCCTAAACCCGAATAGACCTTAACCCCAAACCCAAAACCCGCAAAAGCTCGGGGTTCTTGGGGCTTCAGGGGGCTACTTGGCTTGGGGAGAGTGGGGTTTTGAAGGCTTCGGGCTTTTTGAGCCTTAGGGCCCCTCGGGTCTGAGGCTATTGGTGGTGGGGTTTAGGGTGTCGTTTGTTCTTCGTCTAGAAAAAAACTCGTGGCCTTGGGCTGGAGGTCTTACACCCTGAGCCCCAAACTTGGAAATTTGGGATTTTGGTGCCTAGGGTTTCGGGACTTGCGTTCCAAGGCCACGGAACCCCCAGCAGGTTGTTTCTAGAGTTGAGGCTTGATGGAGCCGCTATTAATGGGCCTCGGGCTTGAAAGCCTAAACCCCTAAACCCTAAACCCTAAACCCTAAACCCTAAACCCTAAACCCTAAACCCTAAACCCTAAACCCTAAACCCTAAACCCTAAACCCTAAACCCTAAACCCTAAACCCTAAACTCAAACCTGAAAGTTTGCCCACTTGCCGCGGAGGGCTACTGTGCTGCCGGTGACATGCAGAGCGCCTTCGAGGTTTTCTGGTTGAATCTCTCAGAGTTTGGGCTTGGGGTTTGAGGTTAAGGGCTTGCGGTTTGGGGCTTAGTCCCCCCAAGCCCCGAACCCCAACCCCAAGTTCTAAACCATAAACTAAACCCCAAACCCCAACCCACAACCCCGAACCCCAAACCCCAACCCCCCAACCCCCAACCTTAACGTAAGGGTTTAGAATTCTTGGCGGTTGCGGCTTTGAGGGCTTGGAGGGCTTTGTGGGCTATCATTTTTTCGTGGCGTTTGGGGCTCAGCCTTCAGGGTCCAGTACAGTTGTACTTCAGGGGGGAAGCCAAGCAAACTCCGAAGCGGTCCGAAACCACCCTGACACCCTACAGCTTATAAGGCCTCAAGCCCGAAATCCTGAGCCCTAAAACTCTAGAATCCTAAAAGCCTAACACTCTGGAACCCTAGAACCCTAGAACCCTAACCCTAAACCCAAAACCCCAAGCCTTAAACCCTAAACCCTAAGCCCAAAACCCTAAGCCCTAAACCCTAAACCCTAAGCCCTAAACTCTAAACCCTAAACCCCAAACCCTAAACACCTCAAGAGCCCTAAAGAGTCCCCCCCCCCCCCCGTCCTGCCGAGGTCTTCCGTCAGCTTCGCAGTGGCTCCGAGGCACCTGACGAAGTGGTGCATCTTGGACTGCGATCAGGGGTTTAGGGTTTAGGGTTTAGGGTTTAGGGTTTAGGGTTTAGGGTTTAGGGTTTAGGGTTTAGGGTTTAGGGTTTAGGGTGGGTTCAAAGCTGAGGGCTTAAACCGCAAGTGATGTCGACTAGAAAACCTTCAGCCTAGCCAACTTCCAGGCAAGCTTCTTGTCTGGAAATGAGAAAGGCACATCCGGCTGATAGTTCCTCCCTAAACCCAAACCTTAAACCCTAAACCCTAAACCCCAAACCCTAGACCCTAGACCCTATAAACCCTAAATCCATGCGACCTGGACTTCGCTCGGTTGAGTAGTGATCGGGTGGTCTTGGGCTGGACACCTTTTCGTCCTACTGAACGCTTATCAGCGCGTGACTTCTCCGAGCACACCCGAAAACCATAAACCATAAACCCTAAACCCTAAACCCTAAACCCTAAACCCTAAACCCTAAACCCGACACCCTAAACCCTAAACCCTTGGAATCTTTTCCAGAGGGTGTTAAGGGCCATAATGAGAAAATGGATGTAGGGCCACGGAAGACGACGGTCGTGACTATCAGGTACAACACGCTCCTCGACGGCTGCTTGCAAGCCGGCCTGGCTGATGAAGGCAGGAAACATGCCTGGGGTGGGCGGGGGTTAAGACAAGGAGATGCCATTCGACACGGTTTCTAGAAGGTCCTGTGTTGCACCGCTGTAAGGCTTCAAGCCCCAACCCGAAGCCCGGAACCCCAATAAACTGCTGCCTACAGGCTTCAGAGTTCGGGATTTAGGGTTGTTGGGGTTTAGGGTTCATGTCTACTAAGGGTATTCTCACCCCAAGCTCCAAACCGGGCTGTTCCGAAGGTTTGTTTTTTGCTCCTTGCAGGTAGCCGTTTTTTTTTCATTCAACCCTAAACCCTGAGCTACGTTGACATCTTTGACGCAAACGACCGCCGTTTCCTTTCTTTAGGGTACGGGCATAAGGAATGTCGGCTAATGCC